>SMOI01000091.1:5464-113165 GCA_008000375.1 Poteriospumella lacustris
AGTGGCTTTGGCCCCGTGTTGTACGGGTAGATGTACTGCGTGGAGTAGTAGCCGACGCCTGCGATGACCATCGTCGTGCCGTCCAGCTGGATCTTCACGATCTGGTACGCGTCACTGTCTGCCACGTACAACGTGCCCTCTGCGTCTTCCCACACAGACAACGGAGTATTCACCGTGTTTGACACCACGGTAGTGATGTTCAATCCGTTGGGATTGCCCTCGGCGGGGACGTCCATCTCGGTGAAGGTCATGAGAATGCTCTTGTCGGTGGACACGAAGTACTCGAGTCCTTCCTCCCCACACACCAGACCGTAGCCCCCAACCAGCGGAGACACTGATGCCGGACCATCCACCGGCACGCCATCGTTTCCATTGCCCGCATAGTCGTGCAGGATGCCTTCAGTATCGACCTTCTGAATGCGATAGGAATACCAACTGAAGATGAACAGATTGCCCACGCCATCACCGCAGATGGCGGTCGGATAGTTCAGCATCGATGCATTGGCATACCACCCGGAAGAATATCCACCATAGCCAGTTCCGACGACAGTGTCCACGCGTTGATCGCTTTCGGAGATCCTCACGACCATGTTGGTGTTGTACATGGCCACGTAGATTTCACCGATGGGGCTGATCCACAGGGACGACATGTACGACATCAGGAAGTCAGACGTCAGATCTGCGTGGATCGCAGAGGAGAAATAGGTACAACCATCGCCACCTGCGACGGTTTGAAGCGAGCCTCCTCGTTTGGGGAACTTGCGGATCCGACAGTAGGACGCTTCCGAGAAGTATATGGATTCGTTGTACAAGGCGATGCTCGCCGGAGTACAAATGTACGTAGTTCGTGAATCAGAGCCATCAGGAGCCGTCCAATAGTAACAGTTGCGACCATATCCTGCCACCACAGTCACTAGCTGGGTCGACAGATCCGCCATAAAGATTTGGTTCATCGACTGTGACGAGATGAAGAGCAATCCATTGTCATCCCCGACCACGGCATCTGGCATCTGCAAATAGGTCTCTGTGAACGTCGTATTCGCACCGAACACGAATCCTCGATCCTGCGACGAACCGATCAGCGTATAAACGGATTCGCCATCATAGACAGCCACTCGATTGTTGTTGGAATCGGCAATGAACAGCTTTCCGCCTGCATCCTTCCAGATCCCTTTGGGAGCTGACAGCACAGGTCGCACCACCGTGTGCAGAAGGCCCATAGCATCGATATGGCTCACACTGTCTGAGCTTTCCTTCGGTAAATACAGGTTCCTGCGATTGTCAATGGTGATATCACGAACGTATCCGATGTACGAGGTGGCAGCGGCTTCGCCTTCCACGGTGGCGTAGCTGTAGCAATAGGTGCCGGCATAATGGGTGGACCAGCCCCGTGGATCTATTCTGCGGATTCTACAATACATTTGCTCATACACATACACATTTCCTTCACTGTCGCCTGTCAGCGCGACGGGATAAGGGAAATACGTCTCGTTGGCCCAGCTTCCCATGTAATCCACTCCGCCGCTCTCACTGGAGCCGAAGAATACGGTCGCCATGCGTGTCTCGTTGCTCACCTTCACTACCACGCCATTTTGGGGAACAGCGACGAAGACATCACCTCGCGGGTTGACCCATATCTGCTCCAAATACCAAGCAACGGACGTCGCCGGGGCAGAGAAGCCCTCCCCGAACGATGTGTAACTACTGCAGTACGATCCTGCAATGTGCTCCAACAAACCAGTCGATTTCACGATGCGAAACACTCTGCAATAATATCGCTCAGTGAAGTACACATCTCGCGATTGGTCGTCCACATGTAGCCCGTACGGATTGCAGACGCCATTGCCAGCTGCTTTCATCCCATCGTAGGGCGAACTACAACCGCTTCCCTGTCCATATCGAAGGCCAGCTATCGTGGTCAGCTTGTATGACGGAGAAATACGATTGATCTTGTTAAATCCATCGTCTGTGAAGTAAATGTTGTCAGCGCTATCGCCACGAATCACTCGAGGAGACATCACCGGCAACTCGAACGACTTTTTGCTTGCTGGCAGTTTCGTGCCATAGGAGCTTTCAACGAACTCATAAGTGTAATAGCCCAAGCCGGCTATGACACTGATGGCACCATCGACACCAACTTTGATAATTCGGTACCGTTGCACGTCGCCGACAAAAAGCTCTCCCTTGCTGTTGGCCCAAGCAGAACTACCACCATCTAGGGGGTTTTCGATAAGTTTATTAATGAATGTTTGGCGACGAGCGCTCACAAATACTGCGAACAACCATGGGAATATTATACGCCACAAAGTATTTCGCATGCTGGTTGGTTGGCTTGCAATAAAATAGTACTTGCGTCGAGGCCGCTCTTTCGTTGGATTCTGAACCAGTTAATGTCCTTGAATGGGATGGGTTCCAAATACTACTCCAAAGCCGCAGATCCACTTTGGAGTTCAGAATCTAAAAGGTGGACGATCTATCGCGGACCTTTTCAATGTCAACGGACTCGATTGGTGAAGAAGTGCGACATGATGATGATCGGTCGGGCCATTGGGCGGGCCATCAATCAATCAAATGCCAATGCCATGCAAAGCAAAACAACAAAGCAAACAACATGGAACACCAATCCACCAATCCTTCATCTTGTGTTCACTATACAACATTGTGCGGGATACATGACGATGCTCTCCACTTGGAGAGTTATTTGGACGATTATTGCCTGGGGTTATGGGGCTAGAGCGATCCTACAGGACCATGTTTCGCCTACAACAACTGTTGACTTTGCGGGAGTGAGGTTTTCCCAACCTGTATCGATTGCTTTGCAACGTCTTGGAATTCACGATAAACCATCACCAATACAAGCAGCTGCTATTCCACGAATATGTTCTGGATTATCTTGCATGCTACATGCGCCTACTGGCTCAGGGAAAACTTTTGCGTTTTCTTTACCAGCCCTGAAGCGTCTCACCATACCGAATCAACTTGACAACAATGGAAGGGTAATCATCGTCGCCCCAACAGAAGAGTTGGCTCTTCAGGTAATGGTCGTGATCGTATTCAGCTGCTGTGAATGATGTATTGATGACACTGCTTGACAATACAGATCAATCATGACATTGAAACTCTGTCGGGGGACAAGGCTCTGTCTGCATTGTGCACGTCTAAAACAAGGAAAGGGCCCTTATTTCGACGGTTACAAACATCTTCTTTGCTGATTGGAACAGCTCAGTATCTATTCGACTATTTGCGATCTGATGAAGGTCGCCCCGCGTTGAAGAATCTATGCTACCTCGTACTCGATGAAGTTGATCGCTTAGTTCCTGTGAAAAATCGCTATACGGGTCTCGCACCAGATATCTCTCGTGCTGGAACGGCTGATATCCTTCGCTTGCTAGTTGAGAATGATAAGAAGCTGCAGGTCGTGGCTGTGTCATCAACAGTAGGCCGACCTTTGCATCGCAGCCTTTTCCAGATGATTTCTCCTCTACTCGTGTCACAAGATTCCGATGGAAACAATGATAAGCAGATAACCGAGCTATTTCCTATCATTCGTCCGATTGATGTGCAGGCTGTTCAGATGAATCCAAGATTCGTCGCAGCAGTGTCTCACACGCAAAGCATCGGTGGCGATCACTCTCCAAATGATCTACCCCAACAACCGTCTGAAGCTTGTGCGACACCATCTCGTTATATATCTGTTCCGCAGAGTATTCGACACATTTTGTTGACCTGCCCTTCGGATATCACGCTCGCCAAGCGCCTCAGTATGATTCATTCTTTCATGCGAGCGTCCGCATCATCGACACATCGAACGCTGATCTTTCTTCCGACTCCAGCAGATGTGACGCAGGGCATGAGTATCTTGAAGTTTTGGAAAGTCAGCCATGTGTATTCGGTCGAGGAAGTGAAGGCAATACTGAAGGAAGCCGCATCCCCAAATTTCCCTCAAAATATGACGATTGTAGCGCCAATGTCCGTTTCACGAGGTCTTCATCTCCCTGGTATCACCACCGTCTTTGCTGCGCATCCACCTCCAACGATGGATGAGTACTTACATGTCGCTGGAAGAACGGGTCGTCTTGAGTGTATTTATGAGTCGCATCATACGCCTTCTTCTGAAACTCCCGCGATGGTAACTGTCGCCAACGCGGAGGAAGTGAAAAGGATGGTGTCGTGGCAAACCCCGCTGGGCATTGATTTGCAATATGGCTCCTTCTTGTAAATAGTTACGAACATCGACGTGTGAAAATGAATAGTCTATTTCCATCGTTGCTTATATGTACATTCAAACTAAACTTATGAAAGCAAACTCAGTAACTATAGCCGTCTTCGAGTAGATGGAATTGTTTCAATTTTGTGTCGACGTCTTCTGCCAGCTAACGGCAGAGACGATGTGCTGGCTGCATAACGGACAACTGTTTATCTCACTAGAATCAGCGTCGTTGTCCATGGCTACGAGATTCTCTTCCAAAACATACGGGGCAATGCAGAGATAACAAAATACGTGGCCACACAAACTGTTTCGATGGGCATTCTGTACGACATAAATTGTGGGTTTGATGTTACTGACGAAGCCATGACAATGACCACTCTTCCCTTCTTTCTTACCTCGGGAGGAGACTTCAAGCATCGTGTACATGAAATGCTGTTGTCGCTTGCTTCATCGCTACCTTCGTCTCGATGGAATGCTTCGTTGGAATGTGGACCAGTAGACCGTCTTCCCTCACTCGCTGGATAGAAGTAGTTTCTCGTGAGTTCCATTCCCAGAGAAATAGTGCGAGTGAATGATCGATACTGTCGCCGAGTTATCTCACCGATATGGTCCCAATCTATTGTCACCATAACAGCACTTGCCAAGCCCTACGCCAATCAAGAGACACATTACATCACCATCATCCAACAAAGTCTGCGCAGAAGATTCAACTTACTATCATTGCAAGCCACATGAATTTGCGCTGCTCCAAGTACAGCTGGGAAGCTCGGTAAGGAACGGAGTTGGTGGGAAATGAGGATGATGTTGACATGCGATATCCAGATAAACGCAACAGTAAAGACGGGGCTCCGTCCGCGCGAACCAAAAACGTCAAGAAACTTATGACCGAGAGAGACTTGGCTGCGACGATAGCAATTCTCAGTGCTTCGGCCATCGATCGTTTCAACGACGATATATCAGAATTCCATCCTACCAACAGACACAATTAGGTTCAGCAATTCTGCAGATACATCAAAGTTGAACAGCGGCTGGGACTCACCAGAGCTAAGAGCTACAGCATGCAATTTCAAGGCAGCGCTTCGGAGCAGAAAAAGTAGAATATACACAACTGTCGATCCTCTTTGGCCCCAGGATAATCCAAATAAAGTCATAGCGGGGCTTCCGTTCAAACCAGACGTTGGAGGAGTCGAGAAAGGGGCGAGGATCTTGATGATATCTTCGAAAAAGGATATTTCCAAAGATAAAATGGAATACACGAAGTCAATGACCATCTTTATATCTTCTTTCCATGAGTCAATACTGATCGCGAGAGATCCTTGCAGAGACTTTGCAAACAATTGATACAACAAATTCTGAATTGTCGTGTCCACAAACATGGCGAAAACTTGTCTCCCCAAGGACGTCATCTTCTTGCTTTATCAAGCACGTGGGTACGTTGAAAGACGGTGAATTTGTAAGCAATATCTTCGATCTCTCTCCTGAACTTGGAGTTCACTTCTGAATGAATGAAGCAAAAAGAATGAATGAGATCGTCCACTTTTTGTTGGTCAGTCAACGACAGAATGAAAGGCGTTACAATTTTCGTACACAGCGCAACAAGGGCTGAAGCTGTAAACTTTGATTTCTTCAATGCCTCGACGATTAATCATCGTCATTGGCCTTCACATATACGTATCTAGTTATTTGGTTCTATTTTGACTTAAATTATGCTGGTCTTGCAGGGTTGAAAGTAACTAATAGAATGAATTTTAACGAACTTACTGTAGCAGCGCAGCCTCGTCGCGTGCAGCACCACGGCGCCGTCTGGAGCGTCGTCGTCTCTGTATCCTACCCATGACCCCATAACTGTCCCTGACCCCATAACCATTACGGAAACATGGGGGACACTTAGAATTTGATATACATGAACGAGGGAACAGGAACGTCATATGCAACAATCATGCGCGTCCTTTGCGCTCCTCTGCAACGACATGAAACACTGCTACACATCGCCAGTCAGGGCCCTAGATGCAGTGTCCTTTTTCGCAGCATCTGTCACGAAACTATTCTCGGGCAATAGTTGCTCCAACAGCATTTGCGCGTCCTTGGCGGAAAGCTCTAGCAGCTCTTCGTGAAACTCCCGTGTCTGTGCCATGTCATCAGATGCAACCAACAGCCTCTGAATTGCTCCTCGCTCCTCCTCGTTGAACACCCGAAAGTTGTTCAGACCGCAAAGCTGCGTTCCGATCACCTCCATCTCCTTGACAGTAGACAGCCTTGCCTGTTTGGGTTTTGGTTCTCCACTGGTTTCCTCCTCTTCAACGATCTCACCCGCCACCCCGGAAGGGGGAGACGCCAACATGTCCGCCGCCCAGTGGCTACCAAATAAGTAAGTATTTCCAATACTTCCACCGCCTACATCGACGGAATGATCGGCATTGGTGTTGAAGGTCGAGTACAGTGTAGGCACCGACCAGATCGCGTCGGGAGAACTTCGCAAGCCAGTGACTTCGTCTGTACCAGGAGAACGATGTCGTAGACACTCCTTGTATCTGCTGTCGACGCGGTCTAAGGTACATCTCGCCACCATACTCGACACCAGGTCTTTCACGTCGAAGGCCACCTCCCAATGCTTGACCTGTATTTCCCACGTGCTTAGCACGTAGCTGTCTGCGTCCCACGGGTCAATGTGGCGCTCTGGTGACGTGGGCAGAGCGACGGGAATGACGACATCCCGCGCCGCCTCGCCGTTCATGCATACCACCGCTGCGCCGCGTCTCAGTAAGGCTTTGTACTGCACCGCGACTCGAATCCGTCCACGGGCCTTGGTAAAGTGGTTGAACATAACGACTCCACCTCGTAGGGCGTTGTCCTTCATTAAAGTCAACACTTCCTGGCGAACCTCGTCCTGGCCTCGCTCTGTCCCTGATCCAGCGTACAGCTCTACCAACACCTCCACCAGCGGAATCGGTCTACACACCGTCACGTACGGGGCCGAAGCTGACGCAGTAGCGTTGGAAACGGAGCTTGACGACAACTCAACAGTAGGCAGACGCCGACTGGCTTTGTCGAATGCTCTGAGCAGAGCAAGACACACCACCAACTCGCCCACCTCTCCTTTGCCCAAGGGAAGGGCCAACACTCCGCGCAACGCCATCCCACACATCGTCTCCAACAGTGAGACCAATGCACCGTCTTTCAACATAAGCTGGGCCGCTGCTTCTGCGAGAAGCGGCTCCGACTGGTAGCTGATGACGACGTCTTTCCCGTCTTTCGATATCCCCATACATGTGGCCATGTGCTGGCGAACCAGCAACTGTTTGTGGAGCGCGCTGGTGGTTGACAAAAACAGCCTGCAGCCCAGGATGGCCAGTTTGGCGACCTCCGCATCATCGTAATTCTCCGGGGAAGGTCGCTGAATTTGTTCCCAGTTGCGCCGGTGCATGAGCTTCTTTCCTGCGAAATCCACCATTGCAGGCATCACTGCGTCGCCGTCAACGCGCTCCCTCTGGAACTCTTTGTGCACTTTCATCGCAAACACCGGGCGTGAGAGGAGAGCAAGTGTCGCCGGACAAAACGAGACACGCACAATATCGTCGCCTAGCGGGTAGACAAATTGGTCAACCGGCATGGCGTCTGTCTTCCCCGGGTTGCAAAAGGGTAGAGACCAAACCGGCCGAAACGCAAGCTTCGGTGTCTCTGTCATATCTGGCTTTCGCGCGGAAGGTGTCACATGCATTCTTGGATCCGGTGGGAATAGATGACTGATACTTGAATTCGTGTCCAGGAACAGCCCAAAGATGTTTCTACGCGATCCGACTTGGCACAAAGCCTCGCGAATGCGGTTGAGTTTCGATACCGTCGTACGCTCGCCTGTCGGTCTGTCGCTCGCAATGGTGACCACCTCCTCTTTCGTCAATGCTGCCGCCTCGTCGAAAACGAAGACGAAGTATTCCGACTCAGGAATACCATCGAACGCCGTCTCCACAAGACCGCGAATGTCTTCGTCATCAAGCACATTGGCTGACCTGGTGCACTTCTCAAGGACGCTGTTCCAGAAGTCCTTGCTTTTATCGGTGTTCGGTACGACGTCTTGCAGCCACTTCCATCGCCAACTACCGTCATGATGTATCACGCCTGAAGTGCGATACATTTCAATGGCCGCACACAATAGCTGGGGCCAAAACCAAGCTTGCAAGCCGTCAGTCCGAATGCGCTCTGCAAGAGCGGCAGTTCGTGGCGGGTATCCGTCGTCATTGTCACGACAACAAATGTAGATGATGTGCATGTTGGCTTGAGTAGCCAACTGCAGGGAAAGCCGCGTTTTGCCCATTCCAGAGCTTTGGCAAATGACCGAAAACGGTCCCTTGTATGCCTTGTCGGCCGGGGCCGACTCGCGGACTGCGTCATGAAAGGCACGAACTGATTTCTTCACGTATCTTTCCAGGTACTCTACAGCCTTGTAGCCGACTGTTCGGAATTCATTGTCCAACAGTAGTGACTGCAGAAGAGCTTTGTTACGATCTACCACATTGCACAGGTGCTTGATGAGTGACGGTACAGAGCAGACAGAAGCTCTCTTGTACCTGTGAGGGCTTCAATGACCGGAGGAAATGATCTATAAAACACAGCAAGGACGCTGCAAAGATTCGCGCCTACATAGGACTTTATCGATCGAATGGGCTCAATCAAATAGCCGAAGAACTGTTTCCCAAGACGCGAAGGTCCAGATTGCGGAATGGAGTTCAAGAATGTCCACAGCCCCTGCTCATTCTCAAAGTGGGATAAGTGTTTCAATTCTTGGAACAACCTCAAAGCTATTGGCCGCTCGTCGCTCTGTGCCGGAAATTCGGTTTCCAACAGTGGTCCCAAGGTAGGAAATGATTGCCAGTCCGCCTCCTCGACGGGCGCCTCCTCAGCCAGGCCATTCATTGTGTCCATCACTGAATAGGTTGTGATCACTTGGTTCAAGTTGAGAGATTGCGATGTAATTCCAATGATCGATGGATTATGGACTGGATCGAAACGAAAGAAGGGGAAGGGGAAGAAGGGAAACGGACTGAAAATCCCTTCGTCGTCGTCGCGGCAAGCTGCTGGCAACCGTTTCGCAATGAATCATCTTGCAAACCTAGAGATGTTGCAAGGCAGCTGAACAGTAGTTGAATCACTGGCCGCTTCGTACTCTTAAAAGATTGGTCAGTATGTCGGGCAGACAGCAAGTTGGTTGGCAGGTCCTGCGGTGGTCTAGTCCGCACTCACCATGTCACGCGTCACGTCTTTCGATGGCGGCAAGCCGAGGCGCCGTCTGCTCGCTAAAGAGCAGCGCCTCCAACTTCACCGGCTGCGCCCGCCAGTTGCGATAGATGAGCGGAAGTGCCTCCTGCAGCGAGACGCAGCCGTCGCCGTCGACGTCCGCCGCCCACCGCGCCAGGTGGTTGGCGAAGGCAGCGGCCCCGCGAGATTGTCAGCGGCCGCACCGCGCTGGTAGGCGCTGCTGTAGTGGCGCGCGAGGCCGCCTGGGCGAGCACCGCCTTGACACTCGCCCCGAGCTGTCGCGGTGAACGCGGAGCGCTGGAATGCACGGAATGTAAGTATCACCAATCCGGAATCGTTCTTACTACTAGCGTTTGTAGATTCATGCATGTAGATTTATAGTTGGAAGTAAGCATTTTCTACAGACTATCTTGATGGGACGAAACATTTTGCGGATGCTGATGAGCCAGCGTTTTCAACATTTTCCGATGCGGTAAACGAGAGTCAAAGTGACCCACTACCACTTCGCGAGAGCCCGGGAAGTAATACCACGTGAGTTCATGACAGTAGAGCGACCATCTTGATCAATGATATTGCCAGAATCGCCATCGAGAATGATAAGGGCGGGGATTCCACGAACACCAAATCGTTGGCCCAAGCTTTGCGCTGCTCCACGATCAGAGAAAGGGAGAGCTGCCCACGGCATCTCATCATAATACTCAGAAAATGAGCCTGGATCACGATCGGATGAAACAAAAATGATTTCCAGGGCATTGGGGTCTTCGTCTTTCAAGGTTTGGTAGAACTCAGCGAGCATGGGCGTGAAGCTGCGGCAAGGAGGACACTAAACACAGATATGGTGAATGATGTCGCGAAAAATGAGATAATATTGATATTCTTACCCAATGCGCGGAAAAGTAGAGACCAATGCGCTTCTTTCCTGCGAGAAAAGTGGTCGTATTCTTGTTTCCTCCCTTGGTGGTCAGAGAGCTGCCGAACAAAGAGGCCGCCCATGTATTAGAAACTTCAGACACGACGATTCCTCCATCTTTACCAATAGTCACAACTTTATTGGCCGATCCTGCGGAACTTGCTGAAGCAGTGCTGGTCGAGGCCATCGTAGTGCCTTCCGAGACCTGTGCATGAAGCATATGACCGTTGGACAGGCCAGCTTCTTGAACCGTCATTGTGTCGGGCACGGCAGATGACTTCGAAGATTTTGCTTCCAAAGAAATGCTCCCCTCAATACGCGCACTGTGCTCACTAAGCAATCGCTCCTTGATTCGCAGAAAGTTATCAGTTGGCGCAACATCGTTCAGACGGTACGTTCCGACTTGTGTTCGAACTCGCAATGTGATGCTCATGGTAATGATACTTTCGCCAAAGAGAACGTATAAGTTACTAAGGGGATGCGCGGTGCACTTCAAATGAGTTGTAATTTTTCTTGAGCACCTCGAATGTCGACCGAACGGAAGACATCCATGCGGAAGAGAGTCCAAGAAAAATTCCTGCCACGATTGTGTGCACGATGATGATGAGGAAGAGCGTTTTGATTTTCATATTTCTGCTTGAGGTATTGTGTCCGTACGGGATAGAAAAGAGTGTAGTAAGTGTGCTGTAATATGGCGCTGCTTAAAAATACTTGAAAAGAGACAATATGTTACACAGAATAATGAATGGCAAAGCAACTGCAAGGGCAAATTGGAAAGAGTCTGGAGGTCGAGTCAACAAGGAAAAAGCACTGAATACTTTGACGGTCACGCTTCGTTGTGGAACCTCAAACAGATCCCTGTGATTTTGATGCAGCAACTCGCAGATGGATGGAGAGGCAAAATTGTTTGACCTTTGGCTCAAAAACATCCGTTGTATCCGGCCAGAAAAGGCAATTCCATTGAAGTTGGCTGTGTCGCTGCCGAACCGTTGTGCAAGAGCTAGACGCCACTCAGATTCGTCACTTTTGTCTCCCAACGAAAGGTCCTTCAGCAATCGATTATCTGCAATCAGGACCAGATCAAGGTAGTGAGTGCTTCGATAATGATCGGCAAGTTGAAAGACGAAATCTAAATTCCTAATGGTCTTTGCATCTAGCCCATGCAAATCGTCCACTACCAGCAAGCTTCGTGTCCCTTTATCCCCTATCTGAGTTTTTCTCACAAAACTCTTCAAATTTACCGAATCTAATGCATGAATGCAGCTTTTTCTGCTGTATTCACTCACATCGAGTAGCTCAGTTTGGATAGTAGTCGCAATGAAGTCTGCATCACCAAAGACAAAATTGATGCTGTTTTCCATTTCCGCCGTTATAAGAGAGAACTTTTTCCCTGTGTAATGGTGGCAGACTTCAAAATGGTCCACGATGTTGCAAATCATTACGACTTCGGAACTCCAAACTTGATGTGAGACCAACAACAAGCTGTCGTCATCGTCGTGTACCAATCCCAGACTTTCTGGGTCTGTGTATTTGCGTCAAAAAATGACGGTTGAAACGAAGTTTGCTTTGAACACGCTGGACGCTGGACATCGGAACGACAAGCCAGCAAAAATGATGATAAATGAAGATTTGTCAACCTCATTGCATGAGCAGGGATTCATTGCTGAAGAGATTGGCGTGAGTGTTGTCGAAAGATTTGATCCCAGCTATTTGCAGCTACGCCTTGTGTTCTGCCATCTGATATTCTGATCTTGTCAGCGACTTCTGATCTTGTGTTCTGGTTTTCACCGCTTGGCCGCAGCTTGGTGAATTTACAACGTCGGTAAAAACATGGAAGGAGTTCTAAAGCAACAAATTGTGGCCCCTGATGGGATGTACACCTGGCAGCGCAAGCTCTTTCGCATCGACGAATATGGAAACTTTCTCGTCAAAGCAACCAACGGAAGCGATGATGCCGTTCGTCTTCCTTTATCGGGCGCAAAATATGCCAAAGAGTGGGCGTTTTCTTCAGCAATATCGGGATATGGATTTGATATCATTTGGTCGAATGATGATGTCTGGAGTTTGCTCGTGGACGATGAGAATAGCTGTCTGAAATGGGTAGCGGCCATCAATGCCGCCATCAGGGCCCAAAAGACAGGAGAACTTCCGCATGATGGGCATGAATCCGGCGTTCGAAGTAGTCGTGATGGAATTGCGTCCGTGGGAATGCATCAAGCTCCGGAAGACGAATATGCCATGCGAACAATCGAGAAGCACCAGCAGTTTTTGGCTGCGGCCTCTCAAAGCTCCTTGAACACAACGCAGCCGTACAATGATGTAGCATATTCCAGTGGACACCAAACAATGGCTGATTCGATGCGAAAGTCGCGCGAAAGAGATACAGGTGGAGGATATTTTGATGATTTGCCGACGGACATTAAGCAGTTGCGCTCTCTGCAGCCGACCTCGCAGTTGCAATCGGCCGGACAGCATCGCAGTCGCTACGAGGGTCATTCACACAGCGCCTCTGGATCTCATGCTTATGCTCATGCTCAAGGTCCATATGGAGATGATGCTGATTCTCACCAAGAAGATGGTGAAAGTCAACAGTCACAGCCATCCTACGCACCGGCGCTGGATTCTTCGCGTCATACGGCCAGCCTTCCGAGCTCTATTGTCTCTGGGGGAGGAGGAGCGATCCATGCGGAACAACAGTCATCCTATCGACCATCATCTGCTGGAGGCGCGGTCAATACCAGCCAGTCCCACATGGATTACTTCCGTTCTGATGTATCGAAGGCACTTTTCGATCAAACGGGTGCGTCCCTCTTCGATGTCCCACCTCCACCCGCACCCACCGGTGCACCAACCCCAAATCCAACCCCCGCGGTGCGTACGGATCAACAGCGCAATGATTATTTGGACAATATGAGAAGCATCTTCGCCTCTACAAAGAAATCCCTGGTCGATACCGAGCACGAGTTGGCCTCCCTCCGATCAAGTCAACCACACCCCGACCATTTGTCGCTACAAATCAGGTAATGCTCTTTTTTTTTCATCGCAACGAAGATGAAACAAGTGGGTGATTCTGACGTTGGTAAATGTGATTTGTAGATGCCAACATTTGGAACAACAGCTGCAAGTGAAAGAACAAGAAGTTGAACGTGCGCAACGTGAACTGTATCAAACGAAGCTGGATTTCGAAGATCGCGTCAAGAAGCTGAACGATGAATTGGACGCCTTCCGAACACGCGAACATGATATTTTAGCGGTAAGTACCGACTGCTTCTCTCTTTTTTTCCTTTTCTTCTCGCCCAGAGCAACGCCTTATCCTTCTGTCTGTCTCTACTCCCCCCTCCCCCGCACATCCGTCGCATTTCGTAGAAATTCAAACAGGAGATTGACCATCGTGTCTTGCGCGCTTCCAATGAGAATAGCAGTTACTTCGAAGCCTCGCTGAAATCATTGAAGGCTCAACACCAACGAGAATTGCGCCTGTTACAAGATGAATTGAACGAGGAGCGCAAGAAGTATGTGTGGATGCTACCGTGTGTCGTGACTGGCTTTGCTAACGCTTACTCTGTCTCTGTCTCTGTTCTCCCGTTTCTTTTTTCTACAGTGGTACGACCCAGGTCGAGAAAGAAATTACCTTACGCAAGCGGGCGGAAACCCATGATGCGAGTTTACGGAAAGAGTTGATGCAAGCGCAAGATCGAATTGCAGCGTTGGAGATTGATCTACAACGCACACAAGTCACCACCGAATCCGCGCAGTCCTCATGGTCCCGTGAGAAATCGCGACTGGTTGCGGAATATACGCATCAAATCCAACAATTGACGGCAGAAAAGGAAGCGATCGAGCTAGATGCCCAACGTCAAGTGCAAGCCAAAGTCCAAGAAATGAACAAGAAATGGGAAACGTCGATTCAAACCTTGAAAGGCCACGAAATGGAATTGACGCGTCAACAATGGGAAAGTGAACATGCACGTTCGCTCATTGAATTGCAAAAGAAATGTCAACGGGATATTGAAAGTGTTCGCAGTGAAGAACGTACCTTGGCCGCCCAAGAAATTGAATCGTTGCGTGGCGCGTTCTTGCAACGGGAACGTCAAACGACACAAGATCTGATCGAATTGGAAAAACTCCATGCGAAACGTGTCCAACAACTGGAATTCCAATACCAACAAGAGAAAACGGCCAACGAACAATTGAAACAACGGTTGAATGACTTGTTGTTGGACCAAGATCGTCGTCACCACGATACCCTGTATCAATCCGACGCGTGGCAACGTAAAAACCATGAGATGACGTTGCAGTGTGACCAATTGAAACGGGATCTCAAATCCATGCAAGAAGACGTGGCGAACAGCAAAGCTGGTGAAAACAATGCACGAGAGCAATTGCGTCAACTGTCCATGGAAATGAAATTGTTGCAAGCGGAACGTGCGGAATTGCAACGGCAAGCGACGGGGCATGGGGTAGAGGTATCCCAATGGAAACAAGTGGTGCAAGAACAAGAAAAGAACTACCATGCGATTGAAACCACCGCGCGGGTGGCCAAGGAAGAAATCGCCTTCTTAGAACATGAAAATCATCGATTGAAAACGGAAAATGCGAAGCTACGGTTCGATCTGGAAAAAGCCGATCGGTTGATTTATGGTGTGAGTCAACACCAGGCGGATCCCAAACGATCGTACCCAATGAAACTGGATGCCAAATTCCATGAAGCTGCTGGGACGGCTGCCTCTTCCGGAGCACCAAGTAGTGGGAATGGAATGAATACGTCGGCGATCAGTAACGCTGGCACCACGGTCTTCGGTACAGCGACTCAAGCGACACCATCGAGACAAGCTACCCCATCGCAGCGACCACCAACGGTACCTGGTAGTGCAACCAGCGCCACTGGAACCAGTAAACTTGGCCTTGAGACGACGGTATTGCCTCATTCTCGTCACAGTTTCCATCGTCATACGCTTCATTCTCCAACGGAGTCGAATCGTAGCCGCAGTCCTCGACGTTTATCCCCTACCCATGCATCCGCAACCTTCAGCAGTGCCTCACGGTCGGCGAGTGCGAAGCGACGATAAATGCTGCGGTCCTCTACTTCATCATTGCAACTTCTTGAAGTCCAGATATGAACCAGCACGCGTCCATCGGTCGTTCGTATTTGTAGTTTTGACTCTGCTGCGCCATACTGCTGTGAAGACTTGCACCTCTTTCTTTCTCTCTATTTTTGCCGGTTCTTGCACAACGCCTTCTGCTGCTTGTTTGTTTGTTTGTTTGTTTGCTTTTGCGCATTTGCTACTTATTGTATGCGGTGGTTGTGGTCAGTGCCGTTGGTTGTTTTACGTTTCTATTGTTTTTCTTTTTTTTCGCGTTCCAGCAGGCATGAGTGCGGACGTTCTCGGCGGTCGCATGAAACTTTCACACAGGGAATACATGCATGCCATGCTGTGCTGTGTGAATGATCTGCACGGCCTGAAACGCACCGCTGTTGTTGTCGGTTTTAGTGAGTGTGTTTCCTTTTCGTAATTAGCTTCCATTCTTAAGAAGAAAAAACATCACAAGTAGAAGTGGATCTACATCCGACGAAAAAGAAAATGAAACGAATCAGATCATGGCACCATCAACGCTGGCTTCCAAGATTTGTGGTTCGCTGGTTTCTCCTTCACGCCAATAAGACACAGGGAAATAAGGTGTACCTCGATGGGGATTGGAAGCATCAATAGTAGATGCCGCGCCGATATTGCCATGGATATCCATCGCCACTACACCAACGGTCAACGTCGAATGCATGGTTTGCTTCCCTTGCGGACGAGGAATATGCTGCAATCGCGAGATGGCCAACCGGCACGCTTCTTGAACGTTTTGCCCGTTCCTCAAGTACTCAACGACTAAAAAGCTCAAACAAACGCGCATAATCTGCAGGCAAACACCAGATCGGGTTACTATGACGTTCACCGATGATGAAAAGTTCAGTCCCTACCTCTTCACCGTCTCCGGTTGCCACAGCAGCACCAACTTGGCCATCACAATACAAGCCACTGCCAATAACAGGAGAATCACCAACTCGCCCAGGCCATTTAAATTTCCATCTTTTGGAGCGATCAGAACAGTGACAACAAAATCAAGTGCTTGGGAACTTACCCCGATGTGGAAGTACCCACGGCCAGATTTCCACTTTTATCCAAACAAATGAAGCCTACGGTGTCGTGAGAATCTTCCTTGGCCACAATCTCTCTGGATCGCATCCATTCCTCCCATTCGGCCTTCACACTCTCCAGGAGAACATTCTCTTTGGCGAAACCCTGCTCAAAAGCCCACAATCGAGCCCCTTCACCCACCAGAATGTTGTGAGGTGATCGTTCAAGAACCGATCGTGCCACAGAAATTGGTCGTGATATATCGCTTAAGCCCATTACAGCGCCATATCGGCATTCATGATCCATTACGGCAGCATCAAGCTCCATGAAACCTTTCGCATTTGGGAAACCACCAACTCCAACAAAATATTGATCCCGAGTGTCCAATTCAACAGCATTGATACCATACTCGACGGCATCAAGTGCCGAACTGCTTGCCAAAAGATTTGGAATGACTCTATTCACAGCAATTCTACCAAAATCCCATGTTGCTGCCATGCAGGCACGTCCAGATCGAGACTGACATCCTAGGAAGCCACTCATCTTTGTCTATCAGTCCAATCTTGTTCCTAACATGTTCTCTTCATTTTCTGCGATTCTTCTGGACCATTCATCTCACTTTCCATGCAAGATCTGAAAAAGAACGTCAAGAACGTTGACAATCCCGGCGGGGTTGGTTCTCTCTGTCGAGATGTCCAAAAACTGTAACGCCTGCATTTGCACTGCCGCAGCAGCAGTGTGCAGCGGAAGTGGGCGACGTGGCGGCGCCGCGGCTCGTGGGCATCATCATTCCTATCTCGACAACCGACCAATTTAATGGATGCAACGTGACCATGTCCATATGAAAGGAATTCGCTGGTTTAACTTATTCATATCATTATTGACTTGATACAAATAGACGTTCAAGTATTGTTGTTGTTGAACAACTCCATACACACAATGAGTAGGAAGAATATTTCGACGGTCTATGGCCCCCAGAAGGTCGCTGTCCCTTGCATTGAAGAAATCAATACCGAGGATGGCAAAACGGAGACAGAGGAAGAAGTTCAAATTGAAGTGTCTGTACACTCCGTTTCATCCAAGTCCTATATTCGGGAGCTGCGCGAAGTGTTTCCTTCCTGGACAATTTCTTCATCGGCAACAGTAATTACCACAATGCAAAATGCAGCGATCGATCTGGTTGGAATAGGGTCACAGTTGGCCGAGGAGAAGGACGTTCTTTTGGAAAGGGTAATCAAATTTCTGACCCATAATTGAATCTCCGAGATCGTTCTGACATTTGCTGTCCATAGTTCGTTTTGGTGGCAAAGAAAATTTGCGCCGCGTTGGAAAAGGAAGGTTACTCAGCTGATTTTATTGACCCATGCTCCGGCTTACCTGTAAGTCGTTTGTGTTTCAATCAAAAGAGTCATTTTGAGCATCGTTAACTGGTGTTGACTATTTGTAGGGCATTTGCCTGGACGGAAACATCGTTTTCAATGAGGTTCAAAGTGCACAAATTTTATTGGGCTACAAGTAAGCGTGAGAGATTTTATTTTGATGCCGAGTAGTCTCTCTAACCGGACTGGTTTGACAGGGTCATGAATGTTGGTTGTTGCAAAGTCATCATGCATCCAGAATGGGGATCGGTAAGGGCTGCGCGTCAACTTTGCGGTACACTTGTCTCATCAAAACGATATGGGGAAATGATTTCATATAGGCCGTTTATCCTGCTTCTATGGTTACCTTAGCACCTGCCGAAATAGTCGTGAGATGCGTTGAAGATGTCTGCAGGTCGTAGTGCATATTCTCAGAAGCACATCTTTGCCCGCAGTGTAAATACGATTTTATCGATTATTTTGTGTCCTGTGAACTTAAATTAAATCCTGCACTTCCGTTGCATATTTGACTATTGACCATAGTTTGGTATTACGTAGCGAGCGGATTCGCGTGAATAATAATCCTCTCTATAACGATGTCATCTACGGGTTTGTTCTTTTTACCCACGGGGGCTCTTTCAATTGCATCCAGGACGTCGAATCCATCAATAACCTGGCCGAAAATAGTGTTTTGATTGTTTAAATGCGGTTGCGGGCCGAAACAAATGAAAAACTGCGACGCATTTGTGTCTGGTCCAATATTTGCAAAGGAAACTACTCCGCGCTTGTCTGAAATTATTTACGGGGAAGAAAATGATAATGAAAAAGTATAGATTCAATGGCAAAGACCTTACCATGTCTTAAATCCTGGTGAAACTCATCGATGAAGGGTTTTCCCCATATGCTTTCACCACCTTTTCCCGTACCCGTCGGATCTCCAGCCTGCGTTATAAATCCTTTAATGTTTCTGTGGAAACGTGTGTTGTCGTAGTAATTGGAAGCTGCCAAAGCTAAGAAATTGAAGGACGCATTGGGAACGAGATCGCAGAAAATTCTATCGATCAAAAGAACACACTATCAGTCCCAGACCAGCACAGAAGCGAGTTCATCGCACACTTACTCCATTTTGATCCGTCCAAGACTAGTAACTAGCGTTACTGACATTTCTTTTCGACAAAATGCTAAGTTGTTGAATCTGGGTAAACGTTGAATAGCTCTGCAGATGAGACGATGAGACGATGAACGATGAGACTAAGTACAACACAGAAGTACCAAGAACGCTTCGAATTGCCGATTTACAACCGACAAAATCTTACTTCTCCTTCAGAAATTCAGATCAAACACAAATGACATCCATTGTATGACAATTGCAGCCTCTTTTCTTTCATCCTCGAGTTGGACCAACCAATAAACGAACAAATAGAGTGTTTATTTACACGACGACGATGACAACGCCGTCGCAAGAGTTTCGAAAGTCCGTGTTTGCCGAAGATAAAGTCGTAGCAACGACTTTTTGTCCGTGTTTTTTTCCCCTTCCCCTTCGTCCACGATTTGGGATTCCTGCCAATCCCCTTCCGTCTCCCAGCTCTCGCTGGACAAACGAGTCCTCAAAGTCTCACGAAGCTTCACAACTCAATTGCGTCACTGAGGCGGCTTTGTGTAGTTCCCGTTCCCATATTTTGCTCTTTGCCTATCAAGTTTTCCCGCCAAAGGGAGTGTTTTTCTGTTTTTTAAATGTGTTCTCAAAGAGATTTCATCTGTGAAATCCAGCAGCGGCTCAAAGGGGTTCAGATCCACCAAGCTGAGACCACGAGCATCAATATCAACGAAAATGGCCTGGTGAAGGCTACCTCTGTTATTTCTTCCTCATCTGGACGAATTTATAAGTTGGATGCGAAGATCGACGATGTCCAGAAAGGACTTGGTGTCGTTCGAAAGGCCTTCGAGCTGAGAAAGGAAAGCATGGCACTTGATTATCAATGCCCTCTTGCTGTCAAGATTTACCCAGTAGCCCATCTTCGAAGTAGTCGAGTGGGTGATGACTTCATTCAAGAGATCGCCAACCACTCGCTGGCATCCAAATTGGCAACTGAGAACTTCATCGAAGGAATCGTTCCGTTTTTGGAGTGTATTTTCAATGATGACTGTCTGATGATGGTCATGCCTTTCTACAATCGAAAGGATCTTTTTTATTATTTAACGCAGAATAGTGGACTCATTCCAGTGGATGAGGTGAAGCCGATCTTCAGGCGGCTTGTGAATGCAGTTGCCATGCTTCACGAGAATGGCTACATTCATCGCGACATTTCTTGCGAAAACATTTATTTTCATTCCGAATCGGAGTTATCTAACTCCTCCGAGTCGTGCAAACGATTGAAGAAGGAGTTGGACAATACGTTCGATTTGGGAGACTTCGGAATGAGCAGCGAAGTTGCCGCAGTTTCAACTTTGTCGCAAGATCTTGGAAAGCCGTCGTATAAGTCTCCGCAGTTAGTTTCTAAGACGCTCGCGTCGGCTGAGGATTGGAAATCGAATGATGTATGGGGTTTGGGTGTTGTTCTGTACTTATTGTTGATGAAGGCTTTTCCTTTTTCACAAGCAAGAACCCAAGACCCTCTATTTCTTGATCGTGTAGTTAAAGGAAAGTTCGAGTTTCGTGCAAGACAAGAGCTGTCCAGATCTTGCTATGATCCCCATCGCAAGGATATGGAAGAGAGACTGCTTGGACTTCAGCTAGTTCAACGCATTCTTGCACTTAAAATCGAAGATCGTCCTTCTGCAGCTACACTTCGCGTTGACCCTTGGTTGAAGGAGGATTTCGCCTCAGTTTTCAAGAATCCTCCAGCTTTCTGTGGCAATTTTGCTTTTAATCCTCCCACAGAAATGCAGCAACAGTTTGTTTTATTAATGGACGAGGCCGTTGCGCATGAGCGAATTGCAATCGCTGAGAGCCTTGCGGATGCGACGTCCTCCAGCGAACCGGGCAGTAACACCCACGAAGCTGCGTAGCACGAGTAACCTCTCGCTCTTTTCATTTTGCTATCTGCCCGTCCCGTCTTTCATTTTAGCTCACCATTTTCATTTTTGCCAGAAAGAATTGTTGTAAGTTTTTGTACCTGTTGTTGTATATTTGATCGGTCGTTGTCTGACTGTACTGACTCCTGCGGCTTGAAGCCGACTGTGCGTTTCTCTTATTCAGGTGTTGTGATAATCTTTAAATAAAAACCGATTCCTCACTTATCCGACTGTCGTCCGAGAGGGACGTTCCATTCGTCCCACGGATGTGTTCGAAACTTGCATGGAGAAAGAACGTTCGAAATCCGGGAAGGCATTAGAAATTATATGTCTTTCAGCTTCAGAGCCGAATCTTCGGAAGGCGAATAGTTCAAGGCTTTGCCGATGCAATGCAAGAATTGCAAAATATTGCAAAACAGTTTCCAGACATTGTTGGTGAATTTGCACTGAAAAAGGTGTTGGACTTTCTTGAAGATCAAGGTAATTCAGAGGAATGTCAAGAAGCTCTTGATCTAATCTGTCGATTGGTCAAAAGCAAAGACAAAAAATACTGATATCATTTTGGAGGAGACTGGTAATGTTGAACTATTGCTGGATCTTTTGTACATGTAGATTGGAACATGTAGATCCAATTATCGGTGCATGCTGTTGATGAAACACCTCTGGAAGCTCGAATCCAAATGTGTCCATATGATACCAGATATTATGTTCACACAAATCACCAGTTGCTTATCGACGTATGTAATGGCAGGTATGAACAAGTTACTGTACTTCAGCGCCTCCCAGACAGTTCCCACAAACAGCAAAATCCATAATAATGCTCGAATATAACATGGAAAAGAGGACCAGTCAACCATTCTTAAGCATTCCCAGCCATGTTTTGCTCAGCTTTCTTATTGTCGTCGTTTAACTCACTCACTTCCTGGTCATCATCTTCGTTTTCTTCTTCGTTTTCATCGTCTTCTGCGAAATCCGACGAAACAAAAATCGAAAAATTTGAATAGCAAGGCGGACAAATATTCGAACACGCACGCAGACGATCAATCACATTTTGACTTAATCTTTCTTCTGCATTGGCGTGATTCTCATTGCCTCTGATGATCTGCTGTAATAGTCTGGGTTGAATTGGTATCAGACAATGTGATCCGCAATATAACCTTCCTTGACACATATCACAAGCAGCAAGAGGTCTGCCGGGAGTACCACATCCAGGTGTTGCACAAATAGCCATCACTATCGTAGAAAAGGAATAAATAAGTTATGGCAGCTCGGTCAATGTGAACCATGAAGATAGTGAGTGGAGTCCTGCAGTTCATGAAACGGCTCAAGTCACTCGTGCACAATTGATTGAAGGAAAGAAAGCTAATACTTTTTAAATCCATAGAGTTGCCCTCAGTTTGTGGTGGGACGTTTAATTCTTTTACAATCTTCTTTTTATCGTTTTGGAGGGTTCATAGCGATCATGGAAAGTGTTGCGCATGTCAATTTTGAAAAAGGCAACGAAACTCTTCCTGTCGAACTGAATCTGGATTTTAGCTTGAAGACTCTCTTCGGTAACTTAACTCATGCTTCTGATGATATGATGACGATATTAGTTATTTCGAAATGTGTTTTTTGTTTAGCTGCGGACTTTGGTATCAAGGACCTCGACCTTTTGGTGAGCTCACAGTGCGATCTTCATTGATGAACCACCACTTGTTATTTGACTGTACTGTTTGTTCAGGAAACTGTATCAACGGGAGTTTTTGGAAGAACAAGGTTGGTTAGGTCACTTAAAGACAGAAATTTCTATGCTCTGAAGATTATGAAAAAGGCTCGTATTGTGAAGCAAGGTCAATTGACTCACGTTCAAAATGAGATTAAAGTCATGTCCAGACTTCGCTGTCCGTTTATCCAGGAACTGAAAGGAGTTTTTCAAGATGAAAACAGTTTGTATTTGGTGTTGGAGTTTATTCCGGGTGGAGAACTATTTTCTTATCTTCGCCGAAGCAGGGTACTGGATCTTCCAGTGTATCAGTTTGTTGCAGTTGAATTAGCTTGTGCTCTCCATCATATGCATAAAATGACCATCGTTTATCGCGACATCAAGCCAGAGAATATTCTGTTCAACAAGTTCGGACACATTCGGCTGACCGAATTCAGCCTGGCGAAGACCATCAAGAACCGAACATATACCTTGTGTGGAACGCCAGAATATGTATCACCAGAGATAATAAATGGCCAAGGGTATGGATATTCGGCAGATTGGTGGGCATTAGGCATTCTACTTCATGAAATGGCTGTCGGATTCCCACCTTTCTATGGCCGAAACCCGTTCACAGTCTATCGAAAGATCTTGGAGGGATCTTTTCCATTGGAGGGTCCCTCGATTCCTTCCAACACAAAGGCTGCCATTAAAGGGTTTTTGACAGCAGATCGACTCAACAGACTTGGATGTCAAAGCTTCGACCAAGTGAAAAATCACTCGTTCTTCGAAGGTGTCGACTGGAACTCGGCTTTCCGCCAACTGATCGTTCCGCCAATGATCCCCACCGTGGTCTCTGATGGTGATACTTCGAATTATGACTTCTACCCCGAAGAGGCTATAGAAGAAGCGGCTAATCTTTCACAGGAAGATCGGATTCTATTCGAATCCATTGACGAAATATTGGATCGTCCCAAGCAAGTTGTGTAGCCTTACTGGCTGTGTGTGTACATAGTTTAATTAACCGGGATGAAGTCATCGCTTCACCAATACATTAGTAAATAACTGTTGTAATTGCTTGTTGTTCTCTAAATGGGACAAAATTAGTTTGAATGAGAGGTCTCAAGTCTCATGTAGCTTTTTTACGGAATCTCGAGTGAATGGAATCCCAAAGGAGCGACTTTCCGGGTCACATTCCCACGTTGTTGAAGACGCCGGCACAGCAGCGCGCAACTCTTCTTGTTTTTCGCCCGAAGGTTGATTTTGCACTCGTCAGATTGGTTATCGTCACGTTTGACCTTTTAGTACCGTGGTAAAACTTCATTCCTTTCGCAAGAGTTGAGTGAGTGATTTCTAAGGACGTAGTGGATTGCTTTCTGAACATCTCGATTAAGAAACTTGCTCACTTAGGACGGCAACGGAAGTGAAGGGGGTAATGGTGGATCGGTACATTGAAGTTCTACGAGAAAATGAAGCAACGTTGAAGGATGAACAAATTTCGGATGCGAAACTACGAAAAGTGCGATTCACCATTCCTATTTTGGAAGTCTTGAAGACGATTGAATGTCGCCCACTCCGAATGGAAGAGATGCGCCTGTTGCGGGCCGTCATGCTGGATTACATCAACGCCCATGGGCTTCAAATTGACAAAGATTTGATTTTTATGATGAGTCGTCGATTTTCGATGGCTTATCTGCCAGCGATTTCATTTTTGGGCGTCGACGAGTACATCATCAGTTTGGATCGAGATGGATTCGGCCCCGTGTTGGAGCAGTATCTGCCAAGTTGGAAAGACTTCTTGGATACCAATAAACAGCAAGTAAAGCCTTCACCCAAAGCATTGAAAGCCGCTGCTGCAAATCAGCCCCATCAACAACGAGAAGCCCATTTCCTGCTTCAACGAACTTTGCAATCACCATCGAAACCGGTTATCAAGTATTATCTTTGTAGTTTTCGGCGCAATCAATCTACACTGTGGACCTCGTATCGGTTGTATTTAGATGGGGTGAGGGAAATGAATGGTCAAGGGGAATACGTCAACGCGGTGCAATTGGAACAACCGATCATGCTCTTGGGAGCCAAGAAACTCAAGAGTGGCATTTCGGCGCAATGTTTCGTTTGGAAAACAGAAGATGCCAAGCTATGGAAAGAGAAATCAGCAATTGGAAAATTGACTCGCAACGCAAACACGTACATGGGCATTCCTTTTCTCAATCAAACGACCTCCGAGACAGCGACGAAACCATCAGAAGTGGCTGTGGTAGATGCCCCTGAATTGGTATCATCCCCCGAGGGAGAATCCGAGATGGCATTGTCTTCGGTACCGTCCACTACATCTGATCGCGATCCAGTCGAACTAACCACAACGGGATCGAAGGGAAGCTTTGATGGAACTGCTGACGATTCGTCGTTGATGTCACGTACAATCAACCGTGACCTGCTCGAAGGCGGCCCCGTCGGCATTGCGGTGCAAACGAAAGGACAAGAGAAATTGATTCAATTGACAATTGCGATTGTGAAACCCCCGGCGCGAACCTTGATTGCTTCTGGCTCACCGGAGTCGCTGTTGAGTGAATTAGAACAACTCGCGAAGAATCCGATCGGATTTACGGCGACTGTCCCATCCACAGTGGAGAGTAGTACCACTGCGGCATCGACCGCTCCTGCTGGAAGCCCTCCCTATTTGGTTCTTCGATCGAAGTTACCTCGCAAGTTAAGCGAAAGTGGCGAGCCTAGTGCAACGTCGAGCAATGGAACAGGAGAACGAACTGCCCCTGCGGTATTGAATGGTGCCGCAGCATCGGCGTCGTCTTCTCAGTTTGGTGTGACCTTCGGAAAGGCCTCTCGTATACGCTATGCCTCTCGTAAGAACTTAGCGGCGGACATTTGGATTGACTTTCAAAGCAACCAAAAACGAGTGGCGGTGAAGACTGATTGGTCCACCGATCAATGCGAAAGTCTGCCTCTTCTACAGGTACGGAGGCCCCATATCGTCCGTTGTTGTTGTGCTACTTCCGTTTGTAATGACTCATATGACTTCTTCGGATGTTGATGGGTGAATAGGTTGGCAAGATGGAAGACGATCGATTTGCCGTTGACTTTCACACGATAAGTCCCTTTCAAGCGTTTGCCATTGCCGTGGCCATCTTTGACCAATAGATGGTCAATTGGCATATGGGAGTGAATGTGCTCCATCTCACAGCGCTTAGTATATAACAACATCGTAGTACGCAACTCTTTCGTTGGTGGCTGTTTTTCTTTTGTTGCTGCCTTCTGCTGTCTCACCCTGCTTTCTGAGATTGTTCTTTGTTTCACAAATGATAAGCCTAACATCTCCGTCATCATATCGCATCTGTTTCACGTCGTGTCGAATAGAGAGTACATAGGCGGGGGGGGGGGGAACGGTGAATGAATTGTGCATACGATCGTTTACGTGGGCATTGACATAGTTCATAACAGAAGTGACTTTGTGGAAGGGGCGAGACTAAGCACCGACGAAAGTTAGTATTGCTGGGGTGGGCTTCAGCCGTTCTTCAGTTGTGCCAACCGCGCTTCAAGATCGCTCACTCCGCCGTCTGCACCAATTGCGCACAGGTCAGTGAGAAAAACATTCATAGATGTACAAGGCCGAACTTCTTACCTCCTCCTCCTCCTCCGCCTCCACCTCCGCCGTTGTTGTCATTGTTGTTGTTATTACTTCCGGAACCACCACCGACACCACCCGCTCCTACCAACGTTGGTTGGGCAGCCTCCGCGACTTTTGCTTCGGTTTTCAATCCTCCCACGGGGACGGCGGGGGTAGCCTCCATGGCATTAATACCCAACTCGTCCAGAACTTGATTGACAATCGCTCCTTCCTCTTCTGCTGAGCCTTCCTCTTCCATCGCGTCGTCGATGGCATCGCCCATGACTTCCTGCATGATTTCCGACTTCTCGTTTTCCTTCATGAATTCAGCCATGATCTTCTGAAGAGCTGGAAGGTTCATCTTTTTATTCATCTTTCCTAGCGCAACCGTAACGCCTTTCATTGCGTCAGCCATAGCTTGATGTGATTTGACAGTCTGTACGGAGGGCAATGGTCAACGTTTTCCAAAGCCAAAGCCAATGGATGCTTTAACTGACCTGCATCTTCAACGACACTGCATTCAAATGAGTCTTCATTTCTATAAACTTCGTCACGTAGTTCTTCGTTCTGACGTAATCTTTGGCCATGACACGGACAGCACCCTACGGTTGACTCATGATCTCTTAGCGACACATATGCACAATGGGCACTCACAAAGGTTCTTACCATCTGTCCCATCTTAGCATGCTTCTTAATGTCAGCTTCCAGCTTCTTTTGATTGGATTCCAAGCTCTTGATCTCTTTCTCCAGCTCACGGATCGATTTCTTGATCATCCGTTGGTTTTCACGAATGATGTCCTTCAGGGGCTTTTCTTCACCGAATACGTTTCCCATTTTTCACACAACGACTCCAAGCCAAATCAAAAATGTGCAAGAAGGAGACGGGATAATAAGTAATGAATGATTCACAATTGTATTGTGAAAGCAGGGTGACATCAATCAATCATCGAATCGTATGTTCCATGTTGGCGGTTCAGTTTCCTAACGCCAGTACAGCGTCCCAGAGTCTGGAACAGAAAGGAACAACAGTGAAGGCCAGCAGCGCCAGCAGAGGAGGACGATGTGAAAACTTTCACTGATTTGCATTCCATTTGCAAACGTAAGCAAAATCTACGAAGAAGGTTGCTTGAAATATCACAGTTCTATCCCCAACATCGTTTCTTCTTGCTTGGGAGCAGAAAAAGTAAACAAAATAATGAGTCAGAGTGCTGAAGAATGTTTCCCAAAGGTGTGGGTAGCTCCTGGTGTCATACACGACGATGGCACCCACTATCTACTTCGCCACCCTTCGGACCAACAAATAACTCGACC
The DNA here is from genome assembly GCA_008000375.1 of Poteriospumella lacustris. Classification (NCBI taxonomy): domain Eukaryota; class Chrysophyceae; order Chromulinales; family Dinobryaceae; genus Poteriospumella; species Poteriospumella lacustris. The sequence goes on from SMOI01000091.1 coordinate 32,956, forward strand.
CACTGTTATTTTGGTTCATGGTATCGGTTCCTTCTTTGCATCTTTCAGTCATGTCGCGGATATATTGCTGAAGGAAGGTTATTCCACGTTGCAATATGATTTTTATGGTCGAGGTTTCTCTGGTCCTTCTCCCACTGGTAAATACGACGAGCATATCCATATAGAGCAATTGGAGAAGCTTCTTGCCTTTCTGCGAGGACGAGGTGAGGTTACCGAGAAGGTTCATTTGGTGGGCCATTCTATGGGCGGCAGCTTTGTCGCCTTGTTTACTGCTAAACATGCACAAACAATCAAATCCGTCACGTTTTGCACACCTGCCGGTTTAATGAACAGTTGGGCGTTGGGTACTCTTAGTTGGTGTGGTTTAATCGAACCGCTTCTGAAGCCGATCATCATTGGGAAATCGCAGATGATTCGTGCCACACACCGTGACTTCCATTTATCCGACGGCATCTACGGCCAACGAAAAGAAGAGTATCTTCATCAAATGATGCTTCAAGCGGAACATCACCCACAATTCTTTGACGTTATGTGGAAATGCTTGTGGGAGTTCCCATTGAACGACATCACCGACCGTGTGACCGCCTTGTCGCAACATGCTCATCTACGTGTGTTGGTACTGTGGGCCCAGTATGACCAAATGATCCCCATGGGCTATAACCTTGGCCGATGGGAATCTATATTGGAGAAAGGCCACAGTCAATGGCGAAGTCATGTTGTTGAAGATGCTGGACACATGTTTATCGTTGAACATTTCGAACAAGTCGCCGCAGAAATTTTGGCGACCATTCGACAGACCGACGATGAGTCGATTCTCAACCCCGCTGAGCCATCTAGTGTACGCCCCGTAGAGGCTGTAGATTCATCGTTCACCTCCTGAGAATGATGAACACGAAGAGAGGACAAAAATCACGCTCCAAAAATCATTTGTAAATTTGTGTATCTGTCGAGTTCATCGTTACGAAAACAGCACATTTGACGCTGGGAGAGTGGGGAATGGGAACAGTGAGGTTACATACTGACCCCACCCCCACCTCCTTTCTTACCTCCGCCTCCATGCAATTCCTTGATCACCGCATTTGTAACCAAGCTACCAAATACGAGCAATCCACCCCACATATACAGAGGCGATGTGGGCTTGGGGAACAAGATAAACGACATGACTATCGTAATGGCTTTCCTTGTATTGCCTACCAAAACGGTAACAATACCACCAAATTCCTTGACCAATGCCATATGGAACGTGATCGCAATGTACGCCAAGAAGGTATAAATGGTCATCAAATACAACGCATTGGGATTCGCCAGGGCGTAGGTGACAGCCTCGGGAATATCACCCGACAACGTAAACGCCACGGTCATAAAGGCCAAACACAATATGTTGGTGTAATAGGTGACCTCTATCCGTGATGATCCTTGATCGAATATTCGCTCTTGAAAGTTGGGAAGGAATGCATCGGCGACCACTGAAACACACACCAGAATGATACCTACGGAACCATAACAACACGTATTGTCAGTCGTTGTTGGATAGGGCATAGGCAGAAGCTACATAGCAAAATGATTCGTCAACTTACCAACGAAATCGAAGTTGGGATATACTTGGAAATCTGCTGCGGCGAACAGGACCATGCCCATCGAAATAAGGACACCAAATAAGAACTCGTACCATGCGATCTTCTTGCGGTTGTACATCACTGCAATCAACATAGTAGGGATAAGCTTGCATGAACGAAATACCACCTTCGTGGGGTAATTGATGTAAGCCAAGGCAATGTTGCTCGTGGCCGAGCTGATCAACAAACAAAAGCACAACATCAGATACGACGTCCACGAAGCCTTTCGCTGCGTTTCTCCGTAATATCGACGCTCCAAACTCGACATAATCGCTACTCCTAACACTTCTAAATAGCCCAAGAAAACGCCGACCTTGAATCCTGGCAAATTCATGATCAATTCCTGCATGTAGTTGTGGCAGCCAAAGAAAAACATGATACCACCCACGAGGAAGGCAAACTTGCCGTATCGCTCGTAGAGCGTTGGCGTTCCACTGGTAGTACCAAACTTAGCTGTTGACTCAATATCACTCATATCGTCGATCTAGTGTCAAGACTGATATAAAAGAGAGCGGAAATTCGAAAGTTCTGAACGACACGAAGAACTACCAGCCAATCAAGTAACAACCTCCCTCCGATAACAACGTCAGGATCAAGATTTTCTCCGAATAATCAGTGTTTCACCGATTCACTGCACGGTTTTGTTTGTCTTTGGACGATGCTTCCAACGGGAAGAGGCTTCTCCGACGATTGATGTGACAAGTGATCGACGGTTCAGTTCGACGGTCGCAGTTTCGGCTGCTGGTGGACAAAACTTGTGTGCGGGTAGAGATATATGCGAGCAAATACTGCAGTCGGCTAAGTGCGGCTTCGTGGGTATCGGCTCGAAAGGCAAAAGGAGTTTATACGATCACTTTGCATAACCTGTTTTTGTGCAACACGAAAATCAGCATCGCGTCACTGAAAATAATGCTTTGGAGCTTTTAGAACTCATAAACACAACGTGGACAGGAATAGTTACGAGAATGGAAAGACAACGACACTTAGATCCTCTCAAAGAAAGCTATATGCAGCCACCCGCAAAACTATTTTGTACCGAAACGGCTGTGCGGTTGGAGGTTGAAGACCGAACAGATCTGCCGTCCGAAAATTGCTGAAATCTATTTTACTTGATAACCATTCCACAAACTGACCAGAGCGCCAGCGCGAAAGTAAGCCCCAACCATTCCTAGCTCTTAGCTGTGTGAAAACTGCAAAGAAATATGGCAACTTCTGCTGCTACTGCTGCGGCGCGTGCCGCCGTCCGCTTGGTCGATGTGCACACGCACATGTACACCCCTAAGTACATGAACATTCTTCGTTCTCGTGCTGACATCCCCAAAGTGCGTACGATTGATGGTGAAGATCGTTTGATCATTCTTCCTGGTGAAGAATCGGAGACGACGACGAAGGTGGGTCGTCCCATTGGACGTGAGTACTGGAGTGTGGACACCAAGATCGCGTACATGGACCGCCACAACATCTCGCATTCCATTGTCTCTCTTGCCAATCCATGGTTGGACTTCTTGGAAGGAAGCGCTGCTGAATCAGTTGCTCAGGAGCTCAACGACGAGCTCCAAGATATCTGTGAGACCTCGAAAGGTCGTCTCTATGGCTTTGCGACGTTGCCTGTTCGTAATACACAAGCCAGTTTGAAAGAAATTCAACGCATTAAGAAGCTTCCTTCTATCAAAGGTGTTATCTTGGGTACACCTGGCGCTGGCAAGGGCTTGGATCACGAGAACATGCGCGAGGTGTTGCACAGCATCGCGGAACAAAACTTGACGATCTTCTTACATCCCCATTATGGATTGGGCAATGAACAGTATCACAACACTGGACACGCCTTGTTTTTGGCGTTGGGTTTTCCCTTTGAGACGACCGCGGCAGTTTCCCGTTTGATTGTCACCGGTGTCCTCGACGAGATCCCGGATTTGAAGATTTTGATCGCCCATGCGGGTGCCGCGTTGCCGTCGTTGATTGGACGTTTGGATTCGTGTGTGGCACATGACTTAGGTACGTTTAAAGTCTTCTCAATGGAGGAGAATCGTTGTCGTTTTAACATTGTGATGTGATGTGATGTGATGTGACGGTGACGACAGCGATCGCGAACAAGTTGCACAAGGCCCCCTCGGAGTACATGAAGAAGTTCTATTTCGATGCGATTTCCTACGATCCCACGATTCTTCAATCGTTGATCAATCTCGTGGGGCCCGATCGTATCATGTTCGGTACGGACAACCCTTTCTTTCCGCCGTTGCATGCCGGGGACATCAACACGGCGACCTGGCCCAGTACTGTGAAAGTGCAACAGAGCATTGGTAGCTTAGCCAATGTCGCGCATCGTGACCAGATTAGCTTTGGCAACGCGGCCAAGCTATTCCAGTTGTAAACCCCGCCCCCCCCCTACAGTAGTGTAAAAACCTCTCACTCCGCTCACCGCTTGCTGTTGTTGCCCCCCCCCCGCCACACGCTCACACTCACTCCATAGTCAAACCGGGTCATTGGAATACTTATCGTCACGAATACAACATCGCACACGCACAAACAACACAGAACAAACAGAAAAGAAACAAAACGAAACGAAACGAAAGAAAAGAAAAACGAAGGAAAACGAACGAACGAGGATGACGCGACCCGAGACGACAGACACGACGTCGTGCATCGTGGCCTGACAGAGAACCAGACCGTACTGTAGTAGCAGCAGCTACAGCTGCGTACGGTGTGGCGGGGCGTTTGCGTGCTTAATCGGTAAAGGTCACGTTGTGTCGTCCGGACCAGCCCGGTGTCGACCCCCCGGCCGTTTCAAACAACGGAATACGACTGCTGCTGCTACCACTCGTCAACGGCGCACCACCACCTCCTCCTCGAGCTCCTCCACCTCCACCCAGCGACTGATGCAGGGGGCTGATGCTATCACCGTCGTGGCCTGACGGGGGCACATCCACCGTCATTGCAGCGATACGTGGGGATCGTTGACTCAGCCCACGGGCGCTGGTGGGTGCACTGGTCCGTCCGGCCAAGAGACTATCCGTTTCAGATGTCGATCGGGCCGCCGATTCCTTCTCTTCACCCAAACCTGAGTTTTGACGACTGCTACGACGGCTTTCAGCCGCCGCCGATGGTACAGTCGCCGCGACAGACGCCCCCGCTGCTGCTGCTGCTGCCGCTGCTGGTGCAGCTGCCGCCCGACGACTGCCCTGTGAGGCTTCTTCGTCGTGCTCGTGCTCGCGCTCTTCTTCGTGGTCACTGTCGACCATCGCCGCGAGATCATCGGGGGCCATCACATCTTCGCCGTTGTCTTCCCGCGACCGTCCCGATCGCTGGGACATTCCTCGACCATCCGCGCCCGCACCACCACCCGCACCACCGTCGCCTCCGTTGGCGCCTCCTTCGGTCGCGTTCTTGTTAAACACCGCAAAGACATTCTGACGCTGCATTTTCACCTTGTAATCTTCAAACAGCTCGACGATTTTGCCCGCTTGATCCATGAGAAACTGTCGATGAATGATGCGGCTGCCGTCTTTCTCCACCTCGTGGATCACGTATCGTGTATAGCGACCGAGATAATTCTTATGTTCGGGGTCCTTCTCAATCGATGCTTCGATCGTTACTTTCCGTCGTGCCCCGGCGGGGCCAAACCAACGACGACATTTCGACAAGACCAACATCAATTCATCGTGCGAGACTTCCAAATCGTCCGGCACGAAAAACTCTTCGTTCGGGGCCGTGATCCGTCGCCAGAGATCCAAAATTCGACCATCGCGGTGGATGTACACCAAATACTCGTACAACAGGAACAACGACAACACTGAACACGAGAAAAACAACACAAACGTGATGAACGCCCCCGTGATCCCACTGCCTTCGTCCCGCAACATCCGCGAATACAACTTCACGAAATCGCCGTAGAAACAATCACAGTCGTCCGAGGTATACGCGGTCGAACACGCCTCCGAGACACGTGTACACGCATAATTATGATACGCCAAATCCACCAACGTGATCAAATACGGATCCAAGACCGTCACCACGCCATACGCCGCAAAGAACTTGGAGAATCCATCGGGCATCAAATCGGTCAGTTGATACATCATCACGCCAAAACACGACAGACACAACATCATCAGAATGTTCCCCAGCATGCCAATCGCGACAATGGCCACTTCCGTCGCATCGGAAACCGAAGTCGATGAATATTTGAACGAGATCTGCAATACCCCCAACTGGAAATCATACAACGGTGTGCCCACCCCGAGAATATACAGATATTGCGACAGATAATGCACATAGATCCGCATCCACAGGGCAAAGATGTACGAAAACAAACTCACGTAGAAGTCGAACGTGCCATAATTCATGGGGAACAAGTCGCCGAAGAGTTCCAACGTCATGTACCGCAGTTTCGACCGACTGATGGCCCCCGGCATCAAATTCTTCGACCGCGTCGGATCGTAGGCAATCGACATGGTGTATTCACTCAATTCACGTCCATCACGCAGTTCTTCCCATGGTTGAGCATCCCGTTCAAAGGTACCATCCGCATTGCGACGTAACCCACTCTCGGGAAAGAAGGCACCGCCTTCACGTTGCGTGGTCAATGAACCGGGTGTGATCGGTGACTTGGGACTCAAACGGTTCTGAGACATGATGGCATCACTGTCCAAACGTGGACCCTCGGATTGCCATTTGCGTACGACCGTTCCTTCTAAACCAGCTGCTGCCCAGGCACGGGCCTTGGGGTTATCAATCGATTCGACACCGGGTAACTTGCCACGTTGTTCAGGATGCAGAAACTCTTCGTCTTTCAAATGATATCCACGCTCCAAGACCTATATACATACATGTGACACAAACACTCCGTATCATCAGCCACACAGTCGGTGCACAACGAGGCGGGAGAAGAAAACGTACCTCGATTTCTTCGTTGTGCCCCTCGTCGTCCTCGTTGTCCAACTTGCTCAGCTTCAGGCGAATGTTCTGTTTCCATTTATGAATCAATTCTTGGCGATGTTCGACGAAATTTTCGACTTTGGACATGCGACTTTCACCGTGAAACGCGGATGGTGCAGACCCATCCGCACCGCTACCGCCCCCACCGCCGCCGGGATGTATCGCATGGCCACGTACCGAAAAGAAACGACTGAGCTGTTGCGTCATCGACAACCCATGGGCTCCGTGGCTTCCTCCATGTGAAGCCCCTCCTCCTCCCCCATGGGCGATTGTGTTTTTCTTTTCTTCGTCGTCGACACCGTCGTCTCCCTCCGCCCCTCCGCCACCCGTTTCACCTTTTTCAATGTCTCGATGAGCCAATTTCCGTCGGAAAATACCCTTGTCCACGGGCAGCAAAGGAATCACACGTCCTTCCGTGCCAGCATTCGTACTACTATCGTCTCTCCCGCCCTTGGATGAGGGCAATTTGTGTCGGGTCGCGTAGATCGAATCTTGATACGCCTCTTCGTAGCTGAGCAACGTCCGTTGCAAGTCCCTGCCCGACACGATGGCCTTGGAGATGTAATCTAAATCGTAATCTACCGACTATACCATAGACAGCACAGCACAGCAGCAGCAACACGGAGAATCATGTCAGCGGTAACAGACAGTGAGGAGGGGTGGGCGCAATGCACGGTACCTTCAGCATCGCTTCCGTCGCGCCCAACTCTTGCAACGACAAGTGGCGTACTTCCAAATAGACATTGCACAGCCAATTGCTCAAATCGTTGGCAATTGTTTGTTCCATCGTACGGAAATGTTGATAATACGGAGAATGTTCCCCCCGCAACATCGGCAAACGCATTTTCCCTTCGACCAGTGACATGTTCTCAAAGGTCATCGGCAGCGCGGTCCAGGCCACGATTTCATCGACCGGATTCCGATGGGAAGCTAACCGAAACAATTCCAAGACAAAGACAAACGATGGACGTAACGCTGGACCTGGTGGACACAGCGCAAAGACACTGTCTTCGAAACGCATGATCCGATCAAAGTATCGCCCCGGATGTTTGACGATACGTGTGATACCCGGGCGAGCACTACCAATGCCACAGGCATCTAAATGACTCCAAGAAATGGGGTGTCCACCAAGACTCTCGTATTGGGTGAGCATCAAGGCGTAGGCACCTTTCGGTAGTTTGTTCTTCACACCACGGAGCATATGAATACGCATCTACACTCAAGCACACGCATACATACACACGCTAATTCAGCATACAGAATCACCAGAACAAGCACCATACAACATACCTCAACAGGCTGGGGGAAACGCTGCGTGAAGACCTGATACTTACGGGCCAATGAATCACGATGAATCGTGATGGTACCGAAGTTCTCCTTCACGGCGCCTTCTTGACGCTTGATACCCTCTTCCAAATCTTCACGCGCTTTTCGGAATTTCAAACTTAAATCACGTTCTTTTTCCATCGTTAACTTCACTACTTTGGCCTTCTCGACGAGCAAATTCGCACGGGCTTTCTTTTCCATTTCTTTGACACGTTTACGGGCTAAATCTTCCCGCCAAATGACGTCGGTTTGCAGCTTTTTCATATTGTCGACAGCTTCTTTGTGCTTCTCAATGGTTGCCTTCTCCATGATCGCTTTCTTTTCATGCACAATTTCTTCGGGGATACGGCTCACCGGCAATGCCTGTGGCGTCACAATGGTATCGAATTCTTCATAGACGTGGGGCTTCTCGTCGGGCCGTTTGATTTGTTTGCTGATATCTTCCGTGAGTTCAAAGGGTCGAATGATCTCTGTTTTATCCCAGAAGGCGTCCAAGTTGATGTCTTCCAATTCCAAGGTGTCCTCTGGCTTCTTCGAGGATTGATAGGCACTACTACTGCCCCCATCACCTTCGCTGCCTTCATAACCGCCATGGCTACCTTCTTCCCCGTCCTCTTCTTCGACGTGATCCGATGGCTGTAATCGAGGAGAGTGACTGGGAGTGGCATTGGCACTATGAACACCTTTCAAACGATTCAATTTGTCGGATAACACGATGCGGCGGATTTTCGACCAACGCGAAGTGGCCTTGGTAACGGGAGCTTTCTCCCGCGGCGAAGCCACTTCGGTGACTTCTTTTCCACTTTTCGTATAAGTTGTTGTGACAACCGGATCATCGTTCTTTTGATCCATGTCATCGTCGTCTTGCAAGGCTTGAAAACGCTCTTGCAGTTTCCGCATCAAAGCCATCTTCTTCCACAGCTCGGTCGGTTCTCCCTTTCCAGGGTCGTGGTCGTCCGGAGACTTTGGAACATCCATTCTTTTTGTGAGATCAAACCAAGGATACAAATTTTAACTGAAGATAAACTACTGTTGATGTACAACGTCTGCCAACGTTTGATTGATATGCACACGGCGCGAGAAAAAATTTTTCGGCCAAACTACCAGATAAATTTATGGTTCAAAAAGCCACTCAGCATGCAATAGAATCTCTGTTAATCGCCTCTATTGACAGGAGTCCGATCAAACAATTCGAAATGCACAATATCGAAATAGGCAAGCTTGCTCTTCATTCATCGACTTGTTGTTGTGCGCCAAACGATCAGAACGGTGCTAAAACCGTTTCAAAAACTTCCCCAGTCAACCAATACTGCTTCTTAGTGTATCACACCCGACGACAGCACAACACAGATGCACACACTGTCGTGCGTCAGAGAACCCATCGCAGCAGCCTCCTAACAGCTCAGCAGGCTCCTCTACCACTCCAGCCACTCCAATCCAGTCAGCACAGGAACCCAACAACGTCACTTTGAAGAATCTTTCTGGAGGCCTCTGACTCCGCTGTAGATGGTTCCTTTTCCTAAGCGAATCATTTCTCATTGAAATCACAATTTAATAGCTTATACCAAGCTACCTAAAGCCTCAAACGCGTCGCATTTACCGTCCCACTAGTTACTTCAATGTCTTCCTTTGCCTCCACTCCTGCTGCCGCTGCTCCTGCGAAAGCGCCTCTTCATGTTGACGTGAACAATCTGACATTCGGATACCCTGGAAGACCTCCTGTGTTGAAGGATTTGAACATGCAGTTGACTGATGGCGCTCGCTGTTTGTTGATTGGTGCGAACGGTGCTGGAAAGTCCACTCTGTTACGTATCCTAAGCGGTCGCCATCTCACCAAGCCTGATGAGAACGTCCGTGTGTTAGGAAGATCCGCCTTCCACGACACGCGCCTCAACTTTGAGCGTTCTTACCTTGACACTGACTGGGGCATGCGTACCGTTGCCTTCGCCGGTTATGGTTGCCCTCTCCAAGCTGATATCCCTGTGCACGGCATGATGACCAAGTTGCAAAACGACTATCCTGAGCGTCGTGACGAGCTGTTGAAGCTCTTGCGCATCGATCCTGGTAAGAAACCTGTTTGGAACCGATAGGTGTTGCAAGACGACACGCTGTATTGCTCTTTCCCATGCTAATCATTCATTCCTATCACATAGAGTGGAGAATGCATCAAGTCTCCGATGGCCAACGTCGTCGTGTGCAGATTTTCATTGGTCTCTTGCGTCCTTTCACTGTCCTGTTTTTGGATGAAGTAACGGTCTCGTTGGATGTGGTTGTCCGTCAAGACTTATTGCGGTGGTTGAAGCATGAATCTGAAACTCGCAAGTCAACCATCATCTATGCGACTCACATTTTCGATGGTTTGGATGATTGGCCGACGCATTTGCATTACTTGAATGACCAAGGCGCCACTGGCTGGCAAGGACGCATTGAGGAATTGGACATTTACCAACAGATGCGTCAACGTGGTGAGCCCAGTCCTCTTTTGCGAATTGCGGAGACATGGTTGCGTGCTGAATTGGAAGCTCGTGATCGTCAGAATATTCAAGAAGAAGCCATGGGTGAAGCTGCCAATGCCGATCGTAACCCTATGCAAGTGTCGTACGTCTCTGGTGGAGGATTTTCGAATGGACGTATGGCTGCCTATGACTTCGTCAAATAAACAGCCTCTGTTTTGTTTGGTGACTGCATGACTCTGTGGACCCATTTTTGTAGCCGGATAGGATCTCTCTGCGTCTTTCACTCCCTTTTTTTGTTTCAAATTTCTCTGTGTTATGGGTGTGAAGCTGGTTTAGTTCGCTGTGGAAGATTGAGTTCCTTTCAATTCTCCACAATGAACTGGCAAGCATCGCCGCTTTCTGATATAGTACTTGTTTTAGCTTTCGGTAGGCTGCAGTTCCCTCCTCCGGGGGGGGGGGTGCCTTCCAACGGAGATTCTCTCGAAGGAAGTGTGTATTTCTTTGTGTAATTCATCCCAATCTGCACTCGGTTTGTAAAGCATTGAAGTGAAACGTATTGTATCGTTTTGAACAGAGTATCAGATGTAAAAAGATCCGGTCAGGTAGAGCAGAAGCAAGGAGGTTTCGTTCCACTTCCATGGTACAGCCGGACATGCGCAAGTACACCGATGCCCTGTTCGAGTGACCATTCACATACCGAGATCTACCATATTTGTTGCACCCAACGTCAAATATATTTGAACTGGCATTGCTTGTTACGTTTGTGAAACCAAAACGTTACAAGAAAATGTGGAATGGAGATACAAATGGGATAAAATGGTGAAATGCAAAAAGGTCTACGCAGCGTTAATGAGCAGTAATGAAGTTCAAAATTTCAGGTTGCACTTCCTCGTGACATTCGTGGAAAAACACATGACCTGCTTGGTTATAGGACTTATAAGTGAAGTCACACTTTGTCGCTTTCAACAGCTTGGTCCACTTCCGCTTGTTGGAGTAAGGCACAGACTTGTCTTGTCGACCCCAGAGCAACAGTACAGGAAAGTGTTCCTGATTTGCAATTTTTCGAATATGAGCGGAAATGTCAGACATGGGGAAAGCGAGAACACATCCCACAAAGGCATCGATCCACTTGTCCTTCTCGTTGGCATACATAATGGACATATCGCGAACTGTTTCCGCTTTCAATTGGTCATATTGCTCGCCTTTTCGGAGATACTCTTGAGCCCAGATCTTTTCTTGCTTTTTAACATCTCTGAGTGAATCCTTTAGTACGCCATGGATACATGTGGCACTCCGAACGAACCGGATTGGGAAATAGCCCATCATTCCCGCTGGTGCCAAAAGGGTCAATGATTTCACTAATGACGTATGTCGCGAAGTAAAAATTGTTCCAAGACTTCCGCCCATAGAATGAGCAACAACATGGATCTTTTCTCCCGGTTCGGGCCCATACAAATGAAGGAGAAGCTCCACGATTTGTTGTACGTGTTCTTCTTCACCGTACTGCCCATTAGCCGACGGATGCGAGAATCCTCGGCCAATCAAATCATATTGCAATGTCTGATACCCTTGATCGTTTGCATAGCATGCCAAGCGATTGAATCCCGAATGATACGAGCCAATACCATGGATGAACAAGATTTTCCCTCGTCGCTCAACATCCTTCGGTGGCTCTTTCAATACATAATGCGTCCCACCGAAGAACTGCCCACGAGGGACCCATGAAGATTCAGCTGTGCTCGGTGTGCTTTCAATCATTGCTTTCAATCATTGAATTGTAATTGTGAAATGGCCCAGAAGCAAAGTTCGGCTGGCAGCTGGCTGGTCATCGTCGTGCTGCTGGGAGATTCTTCGGCAGTTACACTGCGCAACTATCACTTCGAAATATGATATATAGATTCGTACTTTGTTCGTTAATATGTACTGTAGCTAACGATCTCAGTGGACCGATGGACCGAGGAGAGGAGGATGTCGGTGTCACATTGGAATACGCTTGTCCATGACGCTTCAAAAAAGGCAGCGCTTGTCCCAGTTGTCCTACCAAAAGCCGCCCATCGTTCTTGAGTTTTAGTCGGTAGTGATCTGTTGCTATGCCATATATGCCCATGGTTGGGAGAGAAAGAAGGAAAATATATTAGCGTTTACACTTTGTGACGAAAAACAAAAACAATAGCACAGCCGCAACAACAATAACAATCCCCATCGCTCAACGCCCCATGTTGACGATGAAGCCTGATGAAGACGTCGTGTGGACAGCTGCCGGACACGATTCGACGGCGAATACATGACATCGTGCGGGTAATTTCGCCGATGACGTCCTCCGCTGTGGCAAACCTACTTCTAATTCATCTACCAAACGGCACAAAAAAATCAAAGAACGAACAAAATAAAACAAAACAAATCAGTTTGGAGGAGAGGGCGGGGGAACAACAAAGGGTAAAGACCAAAAGCAGCTAGCACAACTGTGCAGGTACACTCCTCGCTCGCGCCGGTGGCAGAGTTCCTTGATCCACGTTAGCTGTTGATCACCTGCTTGTTGTCACGAGTCTTGAACAAACTAGTATGCAATCCATCCCATCCACGGGTATACCGCAACTTCTCAATGTGCGCGATGTATAAGTCGACCATAAACGTTTGAAACAAACGGCCACTAGTCAACGCCACCACCGGCCAAATCGAAAACTGGTCGATGGACAAATAATACGACGAGAACTGGATGACCACCGCAATCAACACCAAGTTGTTTATACCCGCCAAACGAGAGAACATCGCATAAATGCGTGCCAAGGTCGAGGATGGACCTAAGACAATCGCAATCATACCCGAGATCGGTGCCAAAATGAACGCACCGGGCCAGAGACTAATCATCAAATTGAAGGCGCGATGATCCGCACATTTCGTCACGTCATTCGATACACACAAACTCGTCGATAGAATCAATACCCAGAGGATACAATCCGACAGTGACAACAAAAACAACGGCAATTCAATCAAACGGCGCACATAGGTTGGTCCATACGGGAAGATATTGTAGCCGACCATGAAGCGTGTGAAGAAAAACACGTAGAAGTTGTTGATATACGCCAGACGCCACCGCGCACGCAACGATTCCATCAAATCTGTCCAGAACGTTGGTTGGGCTGTGGTGGGAGTGATGGAAGCGGTTGTAGCGGAGGGTGTGAGGGCAGTAGACGATGTGGTGGTCGCACCCGCAGCAGCCCCCACCTTCTTCTCGGACGGTGTGAACGGGGTCGTCGTGGTGACTTGCCCGCTGTTGGTCGCCATTGGCGTGGCTATGGCTGATGTTGGACCTCGTGAACGTGAACTGCCACCATCTGGATTGACAGGGCGACGTTTACCACTATTACGATGACTACCACTGCCGCTGTTGCGTTTGCCACTGGACTTTTGGCCAGATGATGCTCCTGAACTCGACGTATACGAACCAAAGATCGTTCGAATCGATTTCGGTCGATGGGAGGAAGATCGTCCTCCGGCCAAGGACTTACGATCCGAGGTACCCGTTTCTTCGTCGTCTTCGTCGTCTTGGGTATGCGTACCACGACCTGAGAACGTCATGCGACTGAAAAACGACGCCGGTAAAATCGAATCACGGAAACGATCCGACATCTGTGATTCAAACGGTGCATCATCCGTCGATGCAAAGGCACCACGCGAGTGACGCTTCTTCCGTGACGAGGTGCTGATACTTCGCCGACGGATGTCATCGTCGTCTTCTTCACCATCCACCTCGTGACTCACATCGAACGTCGTACGAATGACAACGGGTGTCTTGCCACCATCTCCACCACCACCGCCAGATGATGGCGTGGTCAACCCCAATTCGACATCTTTCAGTGCACCACCAGCCGAGACCGCGTCGGCTTCATCGGTGATTCCCAATCGACCAGAGGAAAACGCCCCCTGCAATTTGATATTCGAATACACCCACGCACGCACGGGGTGCTGGAAACAACTGGGTGCCAAATCACTACGGCCCGACAACGTCTGCGTTTGCTTCCGTCGTTGACGTCGTAATCGTCGCAATTGGGCAGCATGTTCCATCTGCAAATCCGTTGCGGATTTCCGTGGCGTACGCGCTGCTTTCGCTTGGGCACGTGCAATGAATTTACGTTCATTGTATGACTTTGAGCGTCCTCGTATGGCACCCGTCTCACTGGTAAACGTATCACGTCCGGTTTGACTCTCGGAGATCTCCGAAAAGCGTTGCGAATACGCTTCTTCGAGACTACGCGATGGTAGCTGTCGTGTCTCACCGTCATCGCCAATGATCAAGGAATCATCATGCAACGAATACTCGCCACTCATAACTTCTTGCAAGATACGACGCGAAGCGCGTTGTGATTTCGGCCGTGGCTTGTCGTTGTTGCGGTCACCATTGGCATCGATGTCGTCGCCGCCATTGTTCCCCTCCTCTCCATCATCCGTAGGAGGATCCCGTGAATCCCGTCGTCCATGGCGGCTACTGCCTTCATTGCTGTCGAAGCTGCCTTGTGGATTGAAGACCGAATAAGTGCGCGAGAAAGAAACCGGTGGCTTCGTCGCGGAGGCACCGTCCTTGTTCTCCGTATCGTAGCCCTGGTCATCACGTACGTGGGCGCGATCTTCGACTTCCGTTTCGTCTTCCTCGTCGGCGAAGTTACGTGTCGGGAAAATGCTTTTCAATCGTCGACGAGAAATGAATTCGGTGTACCCCTCGGCATCCGTCACCGCCGTCGCGGCCGCGGCGGCGGCGGTTTTTCCACCCGTGACACGCTCAGGACTTTGTTTCTCCGCCGAAACAGGTGGAGCCGTCGTGGTTGCCAATGGCCCCACTGTCTTGAACGCACTGCTCGCGGGCGATGATGTCGGCGGCAAAGGACGATTCGCCATGGGCGTCGTAATCGCTGACGATGGAGGTGGAACAAATTGACCCGAAAACGAGGTCGTGCGACTACTGGCCACCATGGGGAATGGGAACACCGACGGCGACAGCTCGGAAAACGATGGATTCTTCATGGAAATCGACATCGACGATCCAGGAGACAAGACACCCCCCGCTGAAACACTGCTGATCGAGCCACTCTTCTCCGGCAATTGGCCCGTTTCGGCTTCCATCATAATGCGATAAAACTTCGCCATTTCTTCGGCCTTGGCACCATAACTGCGCAACATCGAGGACGATGTACCACTCATGGAAATGTCCACATTGGCCGCCGATGAAGCAATCGTCGTCGTTCCAAAGTTAACACGCCGTGAAGGTGAAAACTCTTCGTCGTCGTCCTCTCCACCGTGACTATCGATCGAGGTTCCCCGTCGTCGGGATCGATCATCGCCGGTCTTCATCTCGGCAAAGGATGATTCATCTTCCGAATCATCCCGCCCCTCAGTCAGAATGGTTTCATCCAGTACGTCATCGTCTTCTAGATCACTCACGTAATCTTCCGGTTGAATAATGTACGTCTCCGCTACGACCTTTGGATGATACACGAGAATGCCCATCGACAAACGACCACTGCGAATGGCTTCACAGGTTTCGATGAAATCCATGACCTGCAAGGACTGTTGATCACGTGGTTTGGTAATGGCGGTGGCCGCCGTAGCGGTGGTAGAGACGGCGGTGAAACACCACGACCAGCAACAACAGCCGTACGCCAAGAGACACGCAAAGAGTCGTTCCCAAAGGCTACCACACATCGAAACGAACGAATCTGGTGGAGGTGTTGGAGCACGAATAGGTATGTCTCCCGTGCCATCTGTTCCACCAGCAGCAGCAGCCCCTTTCATACCGCCACTGCTACCCGTGGCAGAATCGATCGGTGTTGCGGGTACACTTCTGGCATGACCGCCGCCACCTTGGTGAGGATTGGTGTTGGTATTGCCCGGGCTGGCAGTTTTCTCCGCACTGGCTGATGAATGGACACTGCCCAATTCCGACATGGTGATCTCTACGGCCGTCGATTCCCGCAAGTCCGTTTTACTCGACGATTTCTGTGAAATCATCACGGGTGGGATATGCAAGATATCCCCGACGTGATGAAACCAGTTCTCTTTCGTTGCGCGCGACGGGCGCATCATATCGATAAAACTATCACGCGCAAGATCGTCATGATGACCATTGCCGCCGCCACCACCGCCACCACCGCCGCCCTGATGATCGGCGGGGGATTGCATGTCCTGGGTGGCTGCTTGTTGAATCGTACGACGACGTTGTTCTTTCTTCGAACGAGCGCCGACCAACTTGTCTTCCACCGCGCTATCGTCACATTCGTTTTCAAACGTACAAAACTGGACGACCAATCCGCCGAGATCTTTCGTATGGGCGGGGTCTTCCAAAAACTTCATCAACGACCGGGCGCCCATGTAAATCGCATCACACTGCAACGTACGCAAATGAATGTTCAAGTTGTAGACAAAGGTAATCCAGGCCTCATCGATGAAGGCACTGGCGACATCCGTTTGAGAGACCGCTTGCAACAGCAGATCATTCGTATCAATGTAATACGGCGTGGAATACGTACCCAACCCCGCAAACTTGAACGCCGCCGGTAACTTTGTTTGGCCCAAGGGGCACAATGGCTTGCAGGATTTGGTGAAATGGGCTTCATCGAAGAGAACATCGATGTACGCGAGTGTAGAATCGGGCGAAATACCCACACGCAAGGAGTTCTTCAACCGACGTTGAATGGGACAACGGAAACATGCGTGATCATAGGACGAAATGAAGTTCAGGAGTCGTTGGGTGCGACGATGACGTAGTTGGCGCATATAATACGAGCCCAAGGGTGGGGTCAAGAAGAGCACGACGTAATACGTGAACATTTCGACCGAAAACAGTTTCCATTCCAACAATCGATTGATTTCTTTGGCGAATTGGTAATATTGCGCGGCCAACAAGGTGGGTTTCAAACAATCCGGACGACGCAGGGGCAAATGCCATGCACCACCACGAGAGGAGAAAGGCTCATTGGAACCCATCAAATTCATGCGATACGCATGGAAGATCATGTCTTGATCGACCATACGAATCTCTCGACGTCCATCTTTGCCACTCTTATGGGTAATCGGTCGAATCTTCATCCATTTGCTTTCGCCGTGTTCATTGAATTCATCCCCAGGCTTTGACGTATGGTGAAACATCGGATTCTCGGCGGAAAACATGCTGTCAATACTGACCGCCGGTTGTCCTGGGTCCCGTCGACGCGATTTACCACCCATCCCATCTTCGTACGTGTCATAGAAGAACGCCTTGCCGAAGATATCCAAGTTACGTTTCTCTTTGTCTTCCCAATCGTAGTACTTCTTGTACCGATAATAGGCAAGCGGCAAGAGAATCAAGGCAAAGAAGCCAATGCAACTACCGATGAATCCACTCAAGCCAATCTTGTCATACAAGAACTCTTGGAACGGATCATAACATTGATCGGTGGTATACCCATTCTCGCATTGATACGGGCAATTGCCGTTGTACCAAGCCGATTGTGTATAAATCGCGTGAGGAGGTTTGTTGGTACATGGCATACAGGGGCCACTCCCTCCTGGACTAAACAATCCTACTTCACAAGCGACACAGATACGTCCTTGAGTGGCAGAATTACCAAAGCCTGGGTCACAATCTGGTAACATCACCGGACCAGCACTGCCAGCGGACGCGGGTAACACACCCGCTTGTACACCCAATGCTTGAAACTGACCGGGATTACCACCATTCGCAGCGATGGATCCTTCGAAGGTCAATGCACTCGTTGATTTGATGGCCGAATACGTCGCCAACGAAATATAGCCACCACCTCCTCCACCACCGGGGAAAATTCCACTGCCACCATTACCACCTCGTGCAAAAATGAAGCCATCCCCGTTGATACTCTTGAATTGCATGGAAATGTAGCCACCCGCACCTCCTCCGGCATTGGAGACACCGTTGTTACCATTCGCCGTCAAGTTTCCGTGGAGATTCACATTGATGGCTTTCACATTGATGTATCCTCCGCCTTGACCTCCTTGTTGACAGGCCCATGAAACGTTGTAGTAACATCCTCCTCCACTGCCATAGGCAGTGTGTGTCAGCGATCCGTACGAACGTCCACCGGTGGGTACTGCGGCTTGACCCGTACCACCAGAACCTCCAAAGCCACCACCTCCACCACCAGAATTGGGGAAACTACCTCCTGCACCAGCACCTTGTCCAGCGGACAAGCCCATACCATCCGTACGGATCACCGTGCCCTTCGCAATGTTCACATCGTGACCGCACAAGGCAATACCCGCACCATGCACAAAGGATCCATTCGAGAGAATCAACGAGCGTTGCGCATTCAGCACAATCGAATTGGAGACATACGTCGTCACATTGCAATTCGATTGGTTGAAGACAAACGAATACCCGGGATTGATCTTGCCGGACATGGCCATCAACGAGACGTTGTATCCATAGATGTTCTTCGCCGACATGATCACTTGGCTGACGTCCACATTCGACAACGAGATGTTGACGGTTGTATACACTCCGAAGGAGATGTTGTTTCCGGCAAAGGCGGCATTTTCCTTGACCGGACCGTAGAGATGCACAATATCCGTGGAATTGATCGTCAACGAACTCGACAACAGAATCGATGATGGTGACAACAAGGTGAAATTCTTGCAGAAAATGGTCGAGGGTGTGTTGTTGCTGGTTTCCAACCGAGAACTGACGAAAGTGATGGCATCGGCACGTGTCACACCGATATTCCCATCCTCCGGTGCATCATTGACCGAGGTGACGTCGGCATAGATCACCGTCGAGTTGGTGATCACAATGTTGGAGCACAAGGCTTGTAAGCTTTTGCTGCTGCGCTTGCAGGTCTTGTTTTCTTCGAGGACCAACGATTTCGTGACCAACGTGGAATAATCCGTGACATAGACACGACCAACTGATGGGGGTAAATTACTCAACACGGTCGCTGCATACGGTTGAAACGCTGCACCACGTGAGTTACGCACCGTAATGGAGGCGGATAAACCAGGTTCAGATGCGGTCACGTATAAAAATTGCACATACAACGTTCCTGGTGCACCATAGAGACAACGACTCAACCCGGTAGACAACTGTGGACCAACGTAGACACCACCATCATAGGAGACACCCGCGACAGATCCATAGAAAAGACTGCGAAGAAATGTCGACGTCAACGCCACGCGACCAAAGATCTACACAACACACGAAACACACGTTCAGAGTACCACTCACACGGCCCACACCTACAACACCACTTACCGTCACCGACACACGGCCGCCACCGCCTGCACCACTGTTTGCAAATGCTGAATTGCCACCATTGACCGTCACGGATCCGCTGCATGTAAAGTTGGCCGTCGCAATGACTACAGACCCACCGGAACCTGCACCAACATTCGGACCTGGTGCGGAAGATCCTTTGCAACTGATCGTACCACGCTTGGTAACCACAACGGAGGTGGTACTGTTCAAGACAATGACACCACCACCATACGAACCAGGTCCGCCACCAGAACCAATCGCTGGATTGATCGTATCATACTGATACACGAAGTCGGGATACACACGTACACTGCCCACTTGAGAATATGAGTTTACGTACGTCACGTTGCCGCACAATGGACGACCACCATTGCCACCGTAGCTTCCACCAATGCCTTGTTCGGACACACTTGGTGAGCCGGCACCATCACCACCGGCACCCAACGAATCGGTGATCAAATGACCTTGGATTAAGATCTTTTTCGGCGATTGGAAATACAAATTGGGGCCCTACAGAGAGACAGATAAGACAGCACACGTCAAACCACAAATCCGAGTCAAGGTGAAACACTTCAACGAACATACCTTGATGCTGGAATCATTGAAGATGGAAATACCATTGGACGCGATCACCGCGAATTGACACCCTCCATCGACCACCGCGTGCGTATTGGGACCCAACGAGAAGGAGCCGACGTGAAACACACAAGGATTCATGGACACACACTATAGAAAAGAGGACTCGGGTAAGACTTTGCCGGTCCACCGAGCCAATAGACAACAGCCCACGAACAACTTACCTTGAACGTCACGTTGGCCGAGTAGAAGCTGCAATCGTCCATCGAACCACTCTCGCACGTTACTTGTTTCCCACACGGAAACGTTCTTGTTGAATCAGCTTTGGTAGGAGCGGATGAGGGTTGGCTGCTAGGCTGTGTCGTTGGGCGTTGTGATGGTTTCGATGATGGCTGCCCCGTTGGGAATCGTGTTGGTCGACTAGAAGGGGAAGTCGACGGGAACGAAGAAGGTTGCGCTGAGGGCACAGATGTAGGTTGCATCGTAGGCTCCGAAGAAGGCTCCGACGATGGCTCTGCTGTGGGCTGCGAGGATGGAGTCCCTGACGGGTAAGCTGACGGTTGCGCCGAAGGGGTCGTACTGGGTTCAGAGGTGGGTCGAGACGTAGGAGCAGAATTTGGACGTTTCGATGGTGTTGAGGTCGGGACGGAGCTCGGTCTTGATGTGGTTGGGATGGAAGTTGGACGTGAGGACGGTTGCGAGGATGGTTGGGACGATGGTACCAGACTCGGTCGACTAGACGGTTCGGTCGATGGATGGGAACTTGGATTCGAAGTCGGGGCTGAGGTCGGTGGCTCTGTGGGGTAATCCGATGGTGTATCTGTTGGATTCGCAGTAGGCCGGGATGTTGGACTCGACGAAGGACGGCTGCTTGGTTGGGAAGTGGGGCACGACGATGGTTGCGATGTAGGGTGCGTTGTTGGCTGGGACGTTGGCTGACGTGTAGGATGAGAGGTGGGCTGCCTGGTCGGATGAGATGTTGGCTGTCGTGTTGGTTGTCGGGTTGGTTGTCGGGTTGGTTGAGATGTTGGCTGCTTTGATGGACGAGCCGATGGCTGCGAAGATGGCTGTGAACTCGGATGAGCGGTCGGCTGAGTGGTTGGTTTCGAAGATGGATGGGATATCGGCTGCGAAGAAGGATTGGAAGAAGGAAATGAGGAAGGCTGTGAAGTTGGAAAATGTGTGGGCACTTTTGTTGGTCTTCGAGTGGGTACATGTGTTGGAATTTCTGTAGGAACAGCAGTGGGAGTTTCAGAAGGGACTGCAGTCGGAGTCGCCGTAGGCTCTTCTGTCGGGACTGCAGTGGGAGTTTCAGAAGGGACTGCAGTCGGAGTTGCCGTAGGTTCTGCAGTCGGGACTGCAGTGGGAATTTCAGTTGGGATCGCGGTTGGAATTTCAGTTGGGATTTCGGTTGGAACTTCAGACGGTACCGCTGACGGTACGTAGGTCGGTTCCGCAGAGGGAGTCTCCGTTGGAGTGGCTGAGGGGGTCTCAGAAGGAGAGGCCGAAGGCACAGCGGTGGGTATCTCCGTTGGCACTTCCGTTGGAATTGCTGTTGGCACGCAGCTTGGAACCCTGGTTGGGGCATCTGATGGTGCGGCTGTTGGTATTGCCGACGGGGCAGCTGTTGGTTCTGCCGAGGGAACAGCAGAAGGTGTCACTGTGGGGGCCGCAGTCGGTACTGCCGTTGGAATATGTGATGGAACCACAGTCGGGACAGCCGATGGCACAGCAGTTGGTACATGCGTTGGAACTGCAGTAGGTACATGTGTTGGCACTGCGGTGGGAATCGCCGTTGGGGCTGCAGTTGGAGTTCTTGTTGGAATGTAGGTCGGATGGAACGATGGAGTACCAACGAATATGGTCGGTCTCGAAGTGGGAAGAACATCTGCAGTGCGAATATTATGTCTTCCGGATGAAGAATAGATTGTATTCAAAAATAAAAGAAAGGATATTTGCTGTACAATTGGAAAGTACATCTTTATCTTTGAAGTTGTATGCCCGCGCGAATCACGTCACCAGCATTCAACTGTCAAAAGAGTCCTGAATACGAAACAATTGTTTCGGGAAATCCGCTCTATTTGCTCAAATAGATTGTTCACAACTTGGAAATGTCCAAGAATCAATCTCTTGATCGCTTACAAATCCACAAATGCATCGATGATTCGAATGCAGACCTCCGACCGACAAAAAGCGAAAATCGCCAACCAATCTCTTTGTACAAGATCCTACAATGATAACGCATAGTAGGAGGCATTAAGTTCATATATATGTACAAATGAACACGACGACGATGACGAAAGTCCGTCCCCGTCCCCATCCAGCAGCAGAGACTCGACGACGCCCGTCGCCCAACTCACTTTTGAAGAAGCGTTCGCCAAATGCAATTATTCTCTTGAAGATTTGCTGCTGCATAGAACATATTTGACTCTTCTTCCTGGATATCAATTTAAAACGTGCTCAGAAGGAAAGCCTTTCATCAATCCTCCTACTTTCGATCACGTTTTCCGCTTTGCAAATCGCGGTGATTCATTTGCCTCCGCGAAGTTGGAAAGTTTCTTGAAGTATCTCGAGAGGGAGAAGTGTCGTCGTCCATTTAAAGATGGATGAATTGCAAGTTGACAATGCCTATTTGGAGTTTGGCGATCTTGACTTTTCTCCTGAAATTCATCACGTTTCGCCACCTATCTGCGTAAGGAATGTTGCGGAGTTTCCCGTTACTCTCAACTCATCTGTACAATACCCGAATACCATGGAGGAATTTCCTGTTCGACTATGCACTCAAAACTTCGACAGCAGTGATATTACGATTCCTCCTGGTGAATGTGCGTCGTTGTCGTTCGTACTTCAACCGGACAGTGTGTACATGAGTGATCACAACCTTGGAACATCCTTTTTCAAAGTTTCTCGTCGATTTTTCTTGTCCTACAAGTGTCCTGATGGCGTTCAAAAGTCATTATCAATGAGTTTTGCGGCTAATTTATGTATATCTGTGATGTACTTGGAGAATCCATCGGTGACCATTGAAAACAAAATGGCAGGAGACGAGTTTTCCCACGACATAATGATTTGGAACCGATCAGAGTCCAATCTTCATTTTCAGATTCAAGATGCTCAAGTTATCAAGAGTGGGGAAGTGGAACCAATGGTTTCTTTGTCGAGCAATGGGATGGTTGTTGATACAGCAATGTCTGATGCGGTCATTGTTGTCCCGTCGTTCGCACCAAAGATCATCACGATTCGAATGGTTTCTCAGGTAAAGATCGATGACCTAGTGATTCATCTGTTGCTGATTCCCATAACATAACCTCTATTCCAATGCTCCTCAACAGACTCCTGGAAAGTTTACTTTGAAGTACAAATTCGTGAACGTGCGGAATACATCGAACGTGTCGTTCTTTGAGTTGCAAGGCTCGATCGTGGACCCCAAGGTACGAAAGATCTGTCATGGGCACATGTATGTTGTCAACGGAAATTGACCTTTCGGCCTTACGTCACACAGGATATGAAACGATGGCAACTGATGGATGATGAGAACTCGAACATCATCGAAGTCCAAAACGGAGTGAGGAAGCTCTATTTGGGTGACTTTTTCTTCGGGCAACGTACGGTAAGTGCTATGTTTTGTGTTGAGCAATTTTAGCAAAGTGGGATTGATCACGTCGTCTTTATTGGTAGGTCCGAAAGGTTTCAGTGGTGAATATGGGCTCGACCGAGCTACGGTTGGAGCTATCTCGCAATTCCTCGTCGAACAAAGAGGTACCGTATCCGTTTCCTTTCTTCCGATTCAATTGTATGTGTCCAATTGAAATGACATTTAATTCTATTGTCTCGTGACCCATAGATTCGCTTTTATTTCTTGGATGAGAAGGACGGAGAAATCTACCTAGAAGATGAGGAGAGTCGCCAGTCCACCGTGGTTGTGCCCCCACCCAAGGCCAAAGAAAGTCAACCGTTGGTAGCACAAGTTCGAAATCCCTATGCAGCCATTTGGAATGAAAGTTGGCAATCTGAAAATCAACGTGGCTGGGATTCCTTTGATAGTTCCTACACCTCTGCGTCCAATGCGAATTTGTCCATCAGTAAACTCTGTATGCGCTTGTTTTCGTACGAATACGTGGAACGAGGAGACGAAGAAGACTTGAATTTTGGGTTGATGCGACCCATGCACACCCAACGCAATAGTAGTCAGTCGCATGCACAAACAGGCTTGATACGGCGTCATGTCGCAAAGATGTTAACCATTCCATCTGGTGGGAAGATGACGTTGGTGGCGGAAGTATGCCCCTCTCAAGAGCATCACGAAAATTTATCGCATGAGTATGCACAAGTCATGAAGCGGGTGACCGAAGTTCGTGTAAATTCGTCCTATGGTGAGACGGTTCCCGATGAATCAGCGGTTTCGACCACCATGACGGCGAAAGAAACGATTTCCTTTGAATATCGGGCCTGTATGTGCAAGATTGGCGTCAGTCCACCGTCGCAAAGTTTGGGTGAATGCCATTTGGGGGAATCGTACAAGGTCCCCATCACCGTTACGAATTTGAGTGAATTGCCGGTGACATTGCGTCCGGTCATTGCTTCCAGTGGTTGCGAGATATCCCTCAGTGATGTGAAGCTGGCGCCCTTGGAGAAGAAAAACATCACCATTCGGTTAGTTCCAACGATTGTGACACCGCATTTCATTGCTACAGTGAAATTCCGTTCAGTGGTGGGGATGGTGGAAGGTGAATTGGAAGTCACTGGCAAAGCTACCAGTGCCTTACCGTTACGCTTCCATAGTCTCTTCTATCAATTGAGTGGCAGTCTGGTCCGAAACAATCACCAATTGCATTTTGGACGTGTGATTTGCAACATGAGCAATTTTGCGAAAGTGCGGGTGAAGAATACGTCACGTATTGGCATGAAATTGAGCTTTTGGAACCATACGTCGACCCGGCTACGAATGACATCCGCGACAGTTGAATCTGATGCCATGCCCGCATTAGAGAAAGTAGCCAGTTTTGACCAAGAAGCTGCCGAACTGATGCGAAGTGACATTGAAGAATTGAAGTGGGGTTTGAGTTTCAACGAAAACCATCAGTTTTCTGCGACCAAAGGGCCGGGGTTGAAAGGGGAAAGCAAATTGTCCAGCAATGTCGAAGCCTTGGATGTGACACCACTTCAATCCAAACGATCGTCCGAATTTAGCCGTCGACATGGCTCTCTCGGTCACGAACGAGCCTTGATGGAGCGATACTCCGAATTGCATCATTTGGCGTCCTTTCAAGATCTGGGCTCCGAATTGATTCGTGAACGAGAACAGCGCGACAAGGAAGCGGCTGCGTTGACGGCCAACAAAGCATCAACGCGAGGTGACAATTCCACCCGAGAAATGATTGATACGATGAAGAAGTTGGTGTTTCCGTGGCTCTTTCGGGAATTAGACACCGACAAATTGATCACCGACATTGAAGGGGCGGAAGTCACCGCGTTTTCCCAATTCAGCAATCAAGATTGTGTGAAACCTTTCTTAACCCAATCGACGGATGGCAACGATGATCAAGAAAAAGCCCGGGCCGCACAAGATCTACAACAACGGTTGGAAACGTGGTTCTCCAAGTCGTATGTCCCAGTCTTTCGTGGTGATGAAGCGGATTCCTCCTTGCTACCACCGGATTATACCCCCGCGATTGATGTCCGCTTGTATCCCGGTGAAGAACGCGACTTGATCTTTGAGTTGCATCCGGTGTTCAACGAAGAATCGGACATCGATGGCAAACTCTTCACGAGTTCCATCATCGCGAAGATTGATCCCGTCGATCCGAATGCGTTGTCGCAAGTTTTGACGGAAGCCCTGCAAGAAGACGCCGAATTGGAACGGACCATCCAAACCGATCCAACCGCCATTCGTCGCTTGTCGTTGTATTCGATTCCCATTCATTATCAATCGTTTTGCGCCGAGTTTGCGGTGATTCCTCGCACCTTAAACTTTGGTCGGACGGTGGTGGGTGAATCGGTGGTACGGTATTTACGCATCGTCAACAAATCCCCTTTGTATTGCCCGTATGTCATTGAGAAATCGGGTAGTATTGCCTCCGGCTTTCTGACCGTGACCGGTGGACGGAAAGGCATTGTACCACCGCTCTCCTCGGTCAATTTGGAGGTGCGGTTCAAGCCGACCATGCCATTCATCTTGGAAGAAGACTTGAAGATTCGAAACGTGATCAATGCCTTGAACGATCAAATCGTGCCCATGAAAAGCAAAGTCTTACGCACGGATACCTTTGCCATTGCGCTGCAAGATGAAGCTGCGACTATCGCCACCAACCAAGATGACGCCACCAAAGCGGGTGAGGGGCCACAACTGGGGGAAGGATCGTTGTTGTCGATGCAAAATATGATCGATCAAGAGTACCGCGACACGTTCAATGCGCTGTTGGCGTTCATCAGCGGTGGAGCCCGTGCCACATCGTCCATCCCTCTGACTTCGTCGTCCGCGCTATCGGCTATGGGAGGAGGAGGAGGAGGAGGGGGGTCGGTATCGGCTGCCAATGGTGGTGGACCATCGTCCTCTTCTGGAGGCGCTGCTACGGCGTCGTCGTCGAGTGGCAGTAAAGACCACGCGTCACAAACGTCGCTGTACAAGTACATGGGCAGCAGTGCCGTCGGAAAGAATCCATCGATCGTGGTCAAGTTCATTCTGCGCAACATGACGAGCAAAACGCGTCAATTTGTCGTGGACAGTACCAGCAACGACGCTGTCGAATTGTTGGACTTGTCCCAGCTCTCCTTGCATGACGTGGGCGAAGAAAAATCGGCGGAAGTGATGACGTCCTTGCGCACGTTGATTGGGCATCCGCATAACTTCGCCCCGATTCCGGAAGTCCTTCAAAACGTCCTGTGTATGCGCTGTCATTTCAGCAGTCGCTTGGAGAAACAACAGAAATTGAATCTCCAGGCGGTGGAAGACGACGAAAGCTTGCAAGCCCTGTTGGATCAACTGGAGAAGATGCAACAGAAATTGAAGATTGCCCTGCGCAAGAACAAAGCCGAGAAAATCGTGAAATATCGCAAGAAAGTGGAAGATTGCATTCAGCAATTGGCCAGCAAGGCATCGTCCAAGTCCTCGATTGATCAAGGTGGGAGCAGCAAGGGAAGCAAGAAGAAGACGGGAACCACCGCCTCGGAGAAGGCCACGACGCACATGATCACAGAAGATACCGAATTGGCCCATTTCGTCGAATTGGCGCCGGAAGAGGAAGTTCACATTGAAATGCGCTTGTCGTATT
Organism: Poteriospumella lacustris; assembly: GCA_008000375.1. NCBI lineage: Eukaryota > Chrysophyceae > Chromulinales > Dinobryaceae > Poteriospumella > Poteriospumella lacustris. The sequence goes on from SMOI01000091.1 coordinate 60,389, forward strand.
TGCCGTCGGCTCAATACCGCTTGTGGAAAGGATTGTTGCCGTTCATTGGACGCGTACGTGTCTTTGAATTGCGTCACGAGGACATCAAGAAGACATTGTATTTCGGGACGATGTTGTATGCGTCGACGATTGAAATGTCGTCGTTGTCGGAGACCGGGCGTAGTCGATTGAATTCGTTTGAAAGCGATGTGAATTCGGAAGTGTCGTCGGTCGGCTTTGACCGCAAATTGTCGTTGGGCCACATCAAAGAAATGGACGCGAAGAGCGCCCCGTTCTTGGTCACCATTCCCTTGTGGTGTTCGATGATGACGAAACAAGTCTATCCGAAGTACAAGAAGATTCCGTTCAATGTCGTCGGTGGCAGTGTGAAATTGACTCGTTCTCGGAAGGACAACAGTATGGGGGGTACCTTCATGGTGACCGCGTTTCATGAGAAAAGTGGCCAAATGGAGTTTCTGATCGACGAGAAATTCATTCCGATTCAAATTGTGACGGAGAACAAGACCATTGAAATGAAACAATACGGAAGCATGTTGATCAAGGTGCAAGATACACCCTCGGGCACGACCAGTTACGGATTGGATACGAAGGATTTGAGTGGCAATGCGAACGCCTCGCATCACCATCAAAAGGCGACGAAAGAAACGCCGTTTCATGATTTGTCCGCCAAGCGATTCGTCACGTCGTTGTCGAATTCGCAACGACAACGTTCCCGAAAGACGTTTTTATTGCGCTGGAATCCTTCCCAATTCGTGGAGTTGCCGTCGGAAGAATTCAAATTGATTGGCGCGTTGAAAGTTACGTACGGGGCCATCGACAACACCTACTACAGCATCCTCTTGCCCTTCGTCTGTGCGTACCAACACAAAAGCATCATCGACGTGGACAAGTACTGTAGTTTGGGTGAGCGTAGCATTGGTTCGTATTCGACGTTGCAGTTCAGCATCAAGAACACGTCGGACGAAGAAGAATTGCATTACATCGTCACGGCGGAGTCATCCGATGTGCAAACGGCGAAAGGTTTCATTGAAATCATCGCGGGTAAATCGGGGGTGATTCCACCAGGCGAATCGAAGAACGTGTCCATTCTCTTTACTGCGACGGCGGTGGGACGTTTCAGTCAGAAGTTATGGGTACAGAACATCCGTGATGGGTTTGACCAGCGACGTATTGTGGCCCAAGCCAACGTCATCGTCTCGCCGGCCCGGTTTGTCGTGTTTCCAGATTTGGAACCGGCTGATTTGACGGCGAAAAAGAAAGAAATAGATTTTGGATTGGTGGAAATCCAAGAAGATGAAATGGTGTACTGCGATTGCCAATACGACAACATGTTGGCGGATCCATCGAATGGGTTCTACACGTTGAAAATCCGAAACGTCTCGACCACCCGCTTGTCGGTCACGGTGGTGTCCAATTTACGGAAACAATGTTTCATTTTTGCGGACAAAGAAGGCAGCATTCCCGCGGTGAATGTCTTGTTGCCCAAGGGCGAAGACAGTTGTTTGTATATTTTCTTACGCCCCACGAAAGTGGTGGACAGTACGACGACGGCAACGGGTGGGAAGACGTATACGACCGAAGGAACGACGGGTGGAGGTGGCAGTGGGGCGAGTGATTTCCAGCGGGAAATCACTGGTGGATTGCGCTTGGTGTTTTTCTCGGCGGAATCCGATGTCTCGTCGTGGCGTCCGGAGGAGACCACACCGACGACGACGACGACACCATCGGCCACGACCAATGCGACGACGATGACGACCGCCGATGGGACCATGATCGCGGGAGGTACCACCACCACTGCGGCGGCGGCAGCGGTAACGGAAGAGATTTTGGTGCATCGCAAACTCTTTGAAACAGCGTTGTCCTTTCGTGCAACGGTGGGCAAAAGCGTGGTGAAGGCACAGTTCGTTGCGGATGACATTTACAACGTCCGCCCCGCCGGCCACGACGCCGGTGAGTTGCCACGTATTCCGTTGAAAATTCGCAACGAATCGCAAAGTTTTCCCCTGCGGTATTGGTTGTGCACCTGTTCGCGCTCCAGTTATTCGGGCAAAGGTGTGTTCCGGTTGGTACACGACGAAGAACAAGTGGGTTTCTTGAAGCCCGTGCAAGAGATTGTGACCTCCATTGGCATTGAAAAAGACGAGGCATTGGTGGGCATCACGTACAAACATTTACGTGTCCACAACTTGGGGGCGAATGAATCCACCGAGGTCGCCAAAATGCTGCATTTCCCGAGTCCGGACTTAGCGGTGGCCTTGGAAACCCACGGACGGGCCTTGGCATCGTTTGTGAGTGTCAAACATCCGTCTTCTTCGACGGGTCCGCCTTCGATGACGGATGATCGTGATCGAGAGGCATTGATCACGACGTTGCCGTTTTGTCAACCGTTGTCGTGTACGATCACGTTGACCAATCAATCGGCGACACCCATGGCGCTGTATCCCATCTCCAATTTGCCCATTCTCTTGCACCTGACCGAGGGAGCACAACATTTGCAGGAACTGGCGGATCTGGCGACCATTGAATTGCATAGTTTCCGTCCCCGCATTGAAGAGTTAGTCAATGGCTTCAGTCGCAATTTACGGTTGCAAGCGATCACGATTCCATCGTATCGGTTGGGGAAGTTTCAAGTCTGCGGTGATGCCTTGGCCCTTCGTCCCGGTCAACGGGTAACATTTGCGGTCTCCTCGTTGACCGAGTATACGAGTGATTGGTTGGTATCGAATGATGTGCGACGCTTGAGTCACAGTCAAGCCTTGGATTTGATGGGGTTCTTGGGATTCATGTGTTTGGACATCGCCGCCACGACCATCGATGGGAACGATGTCTACGCCGTCGTGCCCCCTGAACAACGGCGTTTCATGGATCATTCCTACTTGGCCTTACGTGGAGGTACACGGTTTCCTTTGAAAATCCTCAGTCCACGTATCAATGTGAAGCCACGTGACATCAAATTGGGCAAAATCAATGACACGATGGCGACGTTGACCACGGACATTGAATTTACGAATAAATCTGGCTCGGATATCGTCTGTGTCTTGGAAGCGTCCTCTCCTTGGTGTGCGCGTATTCATGGGATTTTATCGTTGGAAGATGGTACCGTCTTGGCCGGAGATCAATGGCATATCTTGAACGACCGAAAGTACTTCGCGTACGACTTCGCCACGTCGGTGACCGTGAAAGTTCAATTGTCCTTGACCACGAAATTGCTCTTGGCGGATTCGTTTCTCAATGTCCATTCCTATACCAAAGATGTAGCGGCCTGGTTGTTTCAAGGGGAAGCGATTGACTTGGCTACGTTGGAACCGTATCGTGTGGCGACACAAAAGGTGAAAGTGCATTTCGAATCGGAATCGGTGTTACCGACGAAAGGTTTCGTGTTGTCAGTCGCCGATTCGAAATCGACCGTCTTAGCGCAGGGAGAGAAAGATATCTACCCCACGACGGGGCTCACCGCGTCTGTCTTGGGAACGAGTGGGATGACTGCCGCCACCCCTGCGACAGTGACTGTTGGCGCTTCGGTGACCGGTAACGGTTCCGGGGGCCATGGAAGCCATGCGGGTGCGGTTGGTAGTGGCAGCACTGGGAACAGTGCGAGTCCAATGACGGGAGGCGGTGGTGGTACGCCCAGTGGCAGTACGATCAGTTCGGAGTATCGCCTGTCGGTCCTGTGCAGTGACATGATCTACTTACCCAAGGTACCCACCCAAGACGCCTTGTCCTTCAAAGAGAAAAGTGGGTTGATGACGCGCAAGACCTGCAAGTTTACCCTGAAGAATCTCAGTCGACGCAGCGTTCATATTCAAGCGCAATATGCCCCCTTGGCACGATTCATGTCCTTGGTGGATACCGAAGCGACGTTTAGCAAGAACGAACAGTCGATTACCCACTTAGAACACGACGAAACGTGTCAATTGAAAGTGCGCATCGGTTTTGTGGACAATTTCAAACTGACACGGCGGTTGTTGGACGGCATGAAGCCCATGGCGATGCCCGCGGAGATGGGTTCCTTGGCGTGGACCGAACTGTTGGCCTTGTTTCCCCCGAACAAGTCCGATGAAGTGTATTTGATCAGCCCCGACAAGCGACGGATTTTGCTGAAGATTGGACAAGGAACGGTGCATATGGTGCCTACCACCGCAGATGCGTGGTTGACTACTCAGTCCTCTGCCAGTACCACCACCACCGCCACCATGAGTACCACAACGATACCACCGCCACCACCATCAAGCAGCGATGCACCAACAACCATTGGTGGAAGCAGCAGCAACAGCAACAGCAACAGCAGTGGGGACAAAGGGTCCACAGCGGGCACCCACGTTGGTAGCAACGCGGGCAGTCTGGCCAATGTGTCGTATACGGAGTCTATGGATCTCTTCGTGATCATTCAACTGGAACACGCGGTGATTCCGATGTTTGAAGAGTCGTTGTTGTCGTTGACGTCCCCGTTGAAGATGGGTTTGAGCGATGTCGACCAAGACGAAGACGAGGCCATTCACTTCCTCTTCTGTGGGAGCTTGGAAAGCGATGATCCGTTGTCCATGGATGCGGCATCGTACGAGGTGTCCAGCTACAACCATCACAATGGCAGTGGCGGCAGCAATACCAATCCGGCCAACCACAGCAACAGCAACGGTGGCGGGTATTATCATCCCGCACCTTTCTCCGCCTCGTCGTCGCACCACGAGATGACCTTGCCCACGGCTGCTCCACAACCACCACCATCGCTGGTGGGGAATCCCTGGCTGACGTTGTATCGGCCACAGTACTGTTCGTTGTTGGAAGACAGTCAAACGTTCTACCTGCACAATTTGACGACGTCCCCGTATAAATTCCGGATGAAATCGGAGAGTTTGCGGTTTCCCGGATTGCGATTGATTTTCCCACAATCGTCGTTTGTGGGATGCCGTCCACCGATGGAAATCTGGACCGATGCCATTCGATTGGGGTTTGAACCTGCAACGGGGGAGATCCCACCGGAGAGCAGTCTAGCGATACGTGTCTTTTTCGTTCCTGCGTCCCCCAGTGATGCGAAATGTGTCACGGTGATGAATGAATTGGCCTTTGACGCGGCGAATGGAGGGAACACGTCCATGGGGGTGAATGGGTCCACCGCGGGGAGTACGACCGCGGCGGGTTCAACGACGGATGCGAGTCAATTGTCGACGGCGTTGTTGTACAAGTCGTTCACGATGAGTTGTGAGATTCACGATCGAGAGGACTCGTTGCATCCCCCGGTCCATTTGGCGGCGACCTTGATCATCGATCGCGCCATTCCGTTGTTGAAGTCGCAGCCGATCAGTGAAACGAACCGGAAGAAGCAGCATATTGATTTGGTCTTGACGGATGATGCCGCGGTGACCTCGCCAGTCTCGGCATCGTCCACCGCCGCATCGACGACCGCAGCATCGACAGCGGCGACCACCGCCGCATCCGCATCCGCATCCGCAGTAGCCGCCGTAGCATCAACCGCCAGCATCAGCGGCGTAGCCCCACCGTTGCGGGAAGATCATGGTTTGGGTAGCAGCAGTGGTCTGGGTGGCAACAGTAGCGGGTTCGTAAGCAGCGGGGCCTTTGACAGTGCACCCGGCGTGGGACTGTCCTCCGCTGCCTCGTTGGTGTCACCGCTGGGTGGTCCAAGTAGCAACAACTTGCTACCCATGCGACGGGAATCGAGCAACGGCGGTCCAGCGAGCATCAGCGGCGGCGGCAACACCAACGCCAACACCACCAACACCACCTCCACCAGCAACAACAACACCATCGTTCGCTTGCGGAAACGAGGCATAACACCCCATGCCACCTCCCCGTATCACGGTTACATCGACTTGGGCAAGCAAGTGGAACGATCGGATGCGTTGGAATGGGCCGTGACCTTGGAGAATCGATCGACGGAGTACACGCAGTACTTTGAATTGCACGCGTTGTCGTCTCCTCCGACGGAAGAATGGATGATTTTCAATGAGAACGGTGGCATCGTCGACAAACAAGGGTCGAGTACGTTTATGTTGTATTTCTTACGGTCTCAGGTGGGACGCTACGTCGCGTATCTGTTGATTCGAGACATGCATCAACGCGATCGCGACCACATCATTTGCATCACGATGGAAGTCATCGCGGATCAACGGCGACCATCGACGCTGGCCCTGTCGTTCCCTTCGTTGGCCAGTGAAGCGGATTTACCACGTGGATCGTATTCCGATCTGTGGTGGCAACGATACGTGGAATTGTCCGTCGTCGCCACTGGTACTGCTGCTGCTGGTGGTGGTACCACTGCATCGACGATGCCGACGTCGTGGTCGGGGTACTTCCATCAGCAGTTGTCCCCGTCTCCCGCCGCGTTCTTTGGGGACGACCTCACCGCGACACCACATCGTGCACGTGACTACGCCATCGTTGCCCCCGTCTCGTTGGTACGCATCAAGAACATGACCAACATCATCTTGCAGTTCTATTTCACACAACCAAGTTACATGACCGTGACGCCGGTCGATTTGGTGTCGTATCAACGCAGTACCGATGCCGCGGGTCATGAGTTGTTTCGCGTGTTACCCAACGAAACGATTGCAATTCGATTGGTGGCCAGTGAGGAATGGTTGTGGCAACAGCAGCACGGACAAGGGCAGGGGCAGGGACATGGACAAGGACAGCCATCTCATCTGTTACCGCCACCGCCACCATCGTCGTCGATCTTTCTGCCGCGATTGCATCCGACGGAGTCGCTGTCGCGAACGCCGTCGTTGGATCCTTCAACGAGCGGACGTTTGTCGCATCCGAACAGTTACCCCTCGCTACCGAATCAACCAGAGATGACGACTACCACGAGTTCACCGTATCGTTCGGGATCTACGTCGCCGTTGAATGTACCGTCCATCGTGGGCACCGCTGGGCCGTCGTCACCGGTCGGCGGATCGTCGTCCCAACCGCCCGCAGGTACGACCTTGACGTCGTCGTCGTCGTTGATGATGATGCCGATGATGTCGCCTGGTCTCCCACCGAAAGCGGCACAATCATCGCCCTCCACATCGTCGTCGACACACGCTACTGGTACTGGTAGTGCTGCTGGGGCCCCACCGTCGCTGGTGGTACCCCGTCGGGATGTCGTGACATGTCACTGCGCGCTCTTTGACAACATCTTTGTGCAGATGCCGGTTCTGATTCATGTTCCTTCCTCCTCGTCGGTGGCACCGCCATCGACGTCGTTCAGTGTGACGAATACACCATGAGCAGCACGTCACTGCTAGACACGACGTCGGGCGTGCGTCTCATCACGGACGTACATACAGTACATAGAAGCTCAATAGCATCAGCTGCTTCCCCCTTCCCAATATAACCTAACTATTTCGATCATTCAACGTCCGAGTGTGTCCAAGTGTCCATAGTGGTTGTGGCGACGGTGGTGGGGCTACAGTTAGTTCTTAAAACTGAACCGCAGTGCGAAGGGGATTAAAGAAGCTACCCCCAGCGAACAAGGTGTTCGAGCCTATCCTTCAACTTGTTGACTCCGAGACTACTTTCCAATGTAAACTCGAGGAATTAGAAGCAATTGATTGCGAGAAAAGCAAAATGCCAAGCAATGGTAACCAGTGAGGTTCTCTCATTGTCTGCCATCGAATCGGACGCACATCGTTATCGTGAGATCCTGAAATACTTTCAAAGGCTTCTCAGCGGTATAGGCGATGAAGGCGTTGGGGGATCGATTGCTGTGATGTTGGCTGTGGTTGTCCACGAGACGCTAGAGATGTTCGGTCGTATCGGGTGTGGGTTCACCGGCCTCGCGCTGGAAGACGTCGCTCTCTGATGTTGTCACCGACGTCTTTCTTCGACGCTCCATGGCGTGTCATCTTGAACCGCTGCACAACGAACGCCACCATAAATTAGAATCATCTTTCTTCGCCTGTGACTGAACATGAATTTGTTTTGAAATAACGAGAGGCCGAGAATGGGTGACTTTCAAAATTATACAGATCGCAGACCTGGTCCTAAATCTACGTAGGCCTTGTATGCTTCTTTTTCAAATTGTACAACAAATATTAATGACATAATAGTACAAGTTTGCTATACATGGATCGAAAGCCCGTTGTACAAGGATTTAGGATCTCAATCCCTTTGCGACGAGAGGTGCCCCGTCGAGCGAATCTGGAACAGAACCGTTTCAAAGAAAGCAACAAGGACGAAAACTTCAAGAGCCCTCCATACAAAGGACAAAATGGCCAGTCCAATTTCAAAAGCAGAAGCCGATCCCATGGGATCGGCTTCAGATCAGAATGCTTTTCAGGTGAGAGGATCCTGTCTTTCCGTCTTCGTCTTCCCTGCTGGATGGTTCTAGTGTCATCATGATTTGCACCGACTTCGAACGACTCGTATTTCTTGTGGTCGCTCTATTTTGCGCAAGCTCCTGGGCAAGCTTTAATGATAGTCAGGCGCCGATCTACAACGAAAAATTAGAGGAAACGAAGAAGTCACTAAAGTTTCGTCCCATGACTTTTTTTGAGAAGAAGCACACAGCTGGCGTTCAGCTGGAAAGACAACGCTTGGACCCGAATCGAACCCATCCAGCCATGACCGCTCTTCAAGAGATGTGGAAAAAAGGTATTCGCGAACAGTCAGAAATGCGGGCAAAAGCTATGTCAGGGGATACAAAGAACATGGATATATCCTCGTTGACTATGCTCACACAATCCTCGTTCCACGTGAAGAAGACGGTCTTCAGCAATTACACAAGACTCCTGTTTGTGGCAGGCATTGAGGGAAGTGGGCACCATGCCATCAAAGATGCTATGTCATCTTGCTTTGAACGGGGGCTGTGTAAGAAGACACCCATCTCGAAGGACTTATCTCACCTACATGATGCATCACACGGTTTAGCGGGTGCTTTCGATACGTTATTCCACGACGATGAAATCGAGAATGTGTACGGTCACCTGCGCGAGTTGGCCTACTATAGTCAATCGCCTGAGGCAAAGATAGTCAGCCCTATGGATCCTCTTCCTTTCCCGCCGTCTCCGTACCCAAGTGGTCATCCATTCTATCTGGACCACAGTAATGATCACTTACCAAAGATACATGTACTTGCTTTGGACACTTACGGACTGGGTGGCATGGTATCATACCCAAATGGCGATGATCCACGATCGAGACCTATTGATTACCCAGATCTTGTTCCCATTGTAGCCTTGGCTGAAGCGGCTGGAGTCGACATACGTATCTTACTGTTGAATCGTCGTGCCAAGGATGCGTTATATTCAACCGAACGAAGAGGGTTCGGAAATGGTATTCAACCACCAACATTGGTTGGCGCTGCGAATGCGCTCTTGAATCAAATGCGCAACCTTGATCCACAGTTCTATTTATGCCTGGATTATGAGGATCTTGCATCGTATTACGATACGAAAAGTCTCATCAACATCGGCAAACATCTCCATCCTCAAATCGATGAACCACAACTTCGCAAAATGTGGGACCGATTGAAACCCAAGGAACACGTCACAGCGAAAGAAAAGGAAGAGGAGAAACAACTTCGATCAGCGGCTGCGATTTCTTCACGCGACGAGGAGAAAGCGGGCAGCACGAACCCCCTTCAACCACCGGCACCAACCAATTTCCGTCGTTCACTACGTGATCGGAGTCGCGAGGATGTTGATTTTCTTATGAAGCGCGGGACGTATCACCTATGGCGCTTGAACATGGTCATGGAAGACACGCGAGCCCTGTGCCGCATTCATCAACGGTATCCAGCGGTCGCCAACTTTCCTTAACTTTGACCCGTCGCACTTTGCCCCGTTTGGTTATCTTTTCAGTTCTACCGATCCTGCCACAGACTATTGAGGATCCCTCTTTACTATTACTTTTGTTTCATTTCCCGAATAACACGAAGAGAGAATAGACTATTTATTCGGGCAGCACCACTCTGAATGTGTTGTGCTGCCCCATGTGTTGCCCCATGTGTTGCCCCATGTGTTGCCCCACGTGTTGCCTTCGTGTCACGTATCCTCAGTTGTAAATCGTCGTCTGTTATTTTCGTTGAAGATCCAATCCGTCACGTTCGAATCTGATACCATGCTACCGTTAGAGAAAGCGACCAGTTTTGACCAAGAGACTGTCGAACTGATGCGGAGTGACATTGAAAACTAGACGTGGGTTTTGAGTTTCAACGAAAACCATCGGTGTCGCGGTGACGTCGTCCCCAACGAATGCGGTCGCAGACGGCGTATACTCTCACGCCACCACCAGCCACAGCAACAGAAGTGGCAGTAGCACCAATGCGCTCCCCCCCCCCCCCCCATACAAGGCACCGAAGAGAGACGACGAGAAACAAAACAAAAACAAACAAAAACAAACAAACTCAATTTACCATCGTTACACAGTAGCAGCAGGCTGAAACTACGTTTTACCGCTTCATTCCGCAATTCATCCCAGTGTAGCCAGGGAAACACTGGCAGAGACCGGTGTTGTAGTCACAGGACCCCCGGTTGCTGCAATCCACGTGGCATTTGTTGCCTTGCTTACCGACATCCTTGCCGCCGGCCGTCTGTATCTTGCCTTCGCAGTCCGTCTCGTCTTCCAACGTGTCTGGATCGTCTCCGGTGGGGCACCGACGGTACTCGCACGCGGGGCCAAAGAACTCGGCCAGTTGCGTCTGCCCGCTCAACAAACCCACCTTCCACGACGAGTCACAGACACATAGCGAGCCCCGCATAAAATCCCACGTCGCGGACGCCTTCACCATGCCATAAAACTTGCGGTCTTCGTACCGCGTCGACGTTGACAGCGACAGCGGCAACGCGGCCGCCTGGGACCCCAGTCGTTGCAACGAGATGCATCGACCACGCTGCGAGCATTGCCGTGGACACTCCGCTCGCTCGCATGCTGGACCGCTGAAGCCTTCACGGCACTTGCAGATGCCAGTGTCACGGTTGCAGATACCGTTGGCCGAGCACTCGACCAGACGGTGGGGATCGGCCATCGACGACATATTCGAACGACCATCGACATACCGAGGCTGTGCATAGACCGCTGGACCCGCTGGACACGTCCGCCCGGAGCAGTCACTTGGCATCGAGTCACCAATCGGAAGATACGCACGATCGGCTGCCGATCCATAGCCATCGTGACATTCACATTGCTGGGTACAATAGTTGCACTCCCCTCGACCATGACATTGATACTGTGCATCACATGCCCCACCTACCCCTTGGACACTCGTGAACGTCGTGGCATTGACACGAAAGTAAGGAGAGAGTATTTCGTACAAGAACTCGGTAGAATTGGTTTGGGAACCACACACAGCCATCAATCGGTTTTCCGGTGGGATGTAGATCCAAAAGGGCTTCACCGGGTCATGCATCGACATATACCCCGTCGCAGTGAACGTCAACGTGACCCCAAACTTCCTACGCAAAATCCGTATGACGGAGGCGGAGGATGGTATCTGCCAGCTAGTATCTTCATCCGCCGTCAAGTATCCATTCCAATGGAAATGTGTGGAGGCTGACACGTTCACCAACATCGCATTGCCCGGGAGGGCTAACGATGGCTTCGAGAAATCATCGGACAATGGATTGACCGCCGACGACGACTTCGAAGGAATGTTGGTGAAATATGGCAAGAAGACATTGATCGTGGCTACATCGTTGGGACCTGCCAGTGGTAACGGCAGGTAGAACGTCAGGTTCACACCTGTGGAGAACTGTGGAAACGGCGTATCGAACTTTATGTCGGCACTGTACGCCTGACACTGACCTCGCGATTGATGACCGTCCGCGGGGAACGCATTTAATACGGTTGCTTGTCCCGCCAATCCACCGGTACTTCCTTTGGGATACGCGTAGATCGACCATGTTCGATTCGTCGACGACAAACACGACGCACGGAGGCCATTCAGACGATCGATGTGAATGAACAACTCTTCTTGGCTACTGGTATAGTCGTTTGACAATGTCAGTGTCACATGCGAGGATTGAAAGCCGTCGGTGTAGTTGCCTTCGGTAAACGATCCACGTAAACTCAACGCAGAGGAGGTGGCCAGCAACAGACTGCGCACTGTTTTCCCGTTCTCTGGCGTCAGGCACGGTCCGGACGTGATACCTGGCATATCAAGGACGAGCTGCGATCCTGCCGTTAGGTTGCGAACCAGTGTCAGTTTGTAGTGCAACGCCACTGCCTGACAAGGCGTGCTCAGATACGGTAGCATCTCGACGGTGCCTGTCGCATCCAACACTATCGCCGCGAATATTTGTGTGGGCTTTGGAGTGAAATAACCCACTTCCGGGGATGGTCTTGACGTCGGTCTTGACGTTGGCTTTGACGTTGGACGCATTGTGGGCTTCCATGTGAATGTCGGGAACGCCGTTGGCCGCGAGGTGGGCTGGTTTGACGGATCACTTGAAGGTTGCGACGATGGCTGCCCCGTCGGATCAGATGACACCGATGGATGCGCTGTCGTCGGCGCCGGTGTTGGCTTTTTCGTTGGTTCCGATGTGGGGTTGGTAGGACTCGCTGACGGCTGACTCGACGGTTGGTTAGTTGGTGATACCGACGGCTGAGAGCTGGGCCGTCGACTAGGCTGGCTCGAAGGCTGCGAAGTCGGGCTTCTCGTTGGAATCGGTGTCGGTGCAGTTGGACGTTGAGTCGGTTGACTTGTGGGTCCACAAGAAGGCTGCGACGATGGCTGAGATGACGGATTATCAGTCGGTTGGCCGGATGGGCGGTTCGTTGGATGACGAGTGACAGAGGGGGCGGCAGTCGGTCGGCTACTAGGCTGCTTCGATGGTCGACCGCTCGGCTGAGAGGTTGGTTGCTTGGTCGGGAACTTCGTGTAACTAGGTGCCATTGTCGGCTGATTGGTTGGCTGGCCCGTGGGTCGTCCTGTCGGCCTGGTGGAAGGAATCGATGTCGGTCGCACGAACGGTTGACCTGATGGCTGACTCGTTGGTTGACTTGTGGGATTGGTCGGCCTATGCGTTGGAGTTCGTGTTGGATGCACAGTTGGGATGGCGGATGGAGATGCTGTGCTTGGAGCGAAGGTTGGCGCAGTTGGGCGTGCGGTCGGAACACGGGTAGGCGCTCGTGTCGGCCGCACAGTTGGCGTGCACGTTACTGTGAACGTTGGGGCCACGGTTGGTCTCGTTGGCGCACGCGATATCGAGGGCTCACTTGTAGGACGACTCGTAGGACTGAAATATTGCGAGGGGGTCGAAGTCGGCTGACCGGTAGGACTACTCGGCGACGTTGTCGGTTGAAGTGACGGCTGCGACGTCGGCTGCCTTGATGGTTGCCCCGACGGCAAGCTGAATGGTTGTCGCGATGGCATTGATGTCGGTTGCGACGTCGGAACCGGGGAGGGCCGAAAGGAATTGGTTGGAGTGGATGTGGGCAAAAAGCTTGGTGTCATAGTTGGCCTAGCAGTCACAGGATTTCTTGACGGATGAACCGAAGATGGACTCCGTGTTGGCTTCAATGTTGATGGGGCAATAGTTGGTGCGTCAGTTGGAATCCTTGTGGGTCGAAATGTTGGGGAAGTTGTGGGTCGAACCGTTGGGGAAATTGTGGAAGGCGCAGCAGTTGGTTCGGCAGTTGGTGGAGGTTGACAGACCACCAATGCCATCCAATGCAACAGTAAGAACAGCGTCAGTTTCATGGGTGTCTCATGGAAATAGGAAAATAGAGATTCGCTGGATTTATATGCACAGGAATAATTTCTCTGTGTTCTTGATATTCATATGTGGTATGTGTCAAGTGACCGACATGCCGACATGGCTAGAAGAACCAAGAATGCGCGATTCAAAATACGAAACGGCTTCATAGACACCCAGAGTTACCAAAAAAAAGAGAAAGACACTTTCTTACGTTTCTTGCGTTTATTGAAAAAGTCAATAGATCAGAATACTTTTCAGTTGCAACGAGGGATTTGGGAGAGAATCGCGCCTTTCCGTCTTCGTCTTCGTCTTCCCTGCTGGACGGTTCTCGTATCATCATGATTTGCACCGACTTCTAACGACTCGTATTTCTTGTGGTCGCTCTATTTTGCGCAAGCTCCTGGGCAAGCTTTGATGATAGTAGTAGTCAGGCGCCAATCTACAACGACAAATTAGAGGAAACGAAGAAGTCACTAAAGTTTCGTCCCATGACTTTTTTTGAGAAGAAGCACACAGCTGGCGTTCAGCTGGAAAGACAACGCTTGGACCCGAATCGAACCCATCCAGCCATGACCGCTCTTCAAGAGATGTGGAAAAAAGGTATTCGCGAACAGTCAGAAATGCGGGCAAAAGCTATGTCAGGGGATACAAAGAACATGGATATATCCTCGTTGACTATGCTCACACAATCCTCGTTCCACGTGAAGAAGACGGTCTTCAGCAATTACACAAGACTCCTGTTTGTGGCAGGCATTGAGGGAAGTGGGCACCATGCCATCAAAGATGCTATGTCATCTTGCTTTGAACGGGGGCTGTGTAAGAAGACACCCATCTCGAAGGACTTATCTCACCTACATGATGCATCACACGGTTTAGCGGGTGCTTTCGATACGTTATTCCACGACGATGAAATCGAGAATGTGTACGGTCACCTGCGCGAGTTGGCCTACTATAGTCAATCGCCTGAGGCAAAGATAGTCAGCCCTATGGATCCTCTTCCTTTCCCGCCGTCTCCGTACCCAAGTGGTCATCCATTCTATCTGGACCACAGTAATGATCACTTACCAAAGATACATGTACTTGCTTTGGACACTTACGGACTGGGTGGCATGGTATCATACCCAAATGGCGATGATCCACGATCGAGACCTATTGATTACCCAGATCTTGTTCCCATTGTAGCCTTGGCTGAAGCGGCTGGAGTCGACATACGTATCTTACTGTTGAATCGTCGTGCCAAGGATGCGTTATATTCAACCGAACGAAGAGGGTTCGGAAATGGTATTCAACCACCAACATTGGTTGGCGCTGCGAATGCGCTCTTGAATCAAATGCGCAACCTTGATCCACAGTTCTATTTATGCCTGGATTATGAGGATCTTGCATCGTATTACGATACGAAAAGTCTCATCAACATCGGCAAACATCTCCATCCTCAAATCGATGAACCACAACTTCGCAAAATGTGGGACCGATTGAAACCCAAGGAACACGTCACAGCGAAAGAAAAGGAAGAGGAGAAACAACTTCGATCAGCGGCTGCGATTTCTTCACGCGACGAGGAGAAAGCGGGCAGCACGAACCCCCCTCCAACCACCGGCACCTAGCAATTTCCGCCGTTCACTACGAGAACGGAGTCGCGAGGATGTTGATTTTCTTATGAAGCGCGGGCCGTATCACCTATGGCGCTTGAACATGGTCATGGAAGACACGCGAGCCATGTGTCGCATTCATCAACGGTATCCAGCGGTCGCCAACTTTCCTTAACTTTGACACATCGCGCGTTTCAAACACATCAAGTCCACGACCGTTCGATGCACTGCTACAGGACTTTCACGCCCCGAGTCCAAACGAGAGTGATCTATATCCCTCCCCTCCCCCTCCCCATTGTACAACAGAATTATGCTTAACGAATCGAGAAATGAGTTGTCACACCAAGCACCGTCCTACTCGCCGACAGAAGTGCCAACAAGCCAACAACGCTGATGATGACAGTGAGAAAGAAGCAAGGAAAAGAGGAGCTGCCCGTTGTCTGTTTCAACTTCTTCGCCACAGGATGATGATGGTAACTGCAGAAGACACGAGGGGGTGGGAGAGAGCGAGGACCATAAATGGCACCAAACGAACACCACGCAATCAACGATAAAAACACAACAGCAAAGCAAAGCAAAATAAAACAAAGCTAAGGGGTGTAAAAGTTTAAGAAAGAACAGAAACAAAGCGACCCCACAGGAACAGTACCAACGGTATAGCACGGCCGCTGCAGCTATGTGCTGTCCTATTCCCACATGTGTTTGTTACTTCTTGGATGAACCTAACGAAAACGATGCCCGAAAGGAATTGCGCCGTGAATTGGATGCACTTTCTGAGGTACCATTCGCGGCGGCAGCAGCAGCAGGTGGCATGGAGGGTAGTCCTTGTGCATGTTGATTGGGGTCAAAAATCACGGGGTTGATCGCTGCCAACGTGGGGTCTTCCGCTGGGGTAGCGTCGACATTGTTTGACGTGGCAATGTTTTCAGGTAACAGTTGTTCAATCGCATCAAACCACATCTCTAATTCTTCTTCAGTATCACAACGGAAAATGAACTTCCGCGACACATCCGTATCCTTCGACACCAAAGTCATACGAAACATTTCACGTGGGGTACTGGTAGCGGCGGTGGTTGGCTTCGTCGAAGATGTCGCTGTCGTGGCAGTCGATACAACCGATTTGGTTTCATCCCATGAATCTTCAGCCGAGGGGATATTCGCATCGAAATAGATCCAGTAGTCTTCCAGATCCAATGGACGCTCCTTCAACGACGATGGTTCACCAGCACGGTATTCTTGGCGCGACTTGTAGCTTTGTAGTTGTCCACGCCCATTGATGACACAATAACGGCGCTCCCATTGCGACCATTGGGATGTACTGCTGGCCATGATGCTACGGCGACTCGCTAACGTCTTTTTCGTCAAATAACCTTCCATTACAACAGAATTAGGATCAATGGCGACCTTCGTCATTGTCGAAGATGTCATCATGGGGTTGTTCGTGGTCGATTCATTCGCGGCCATCGAAGGACGAGCGGTCACCGAGGGGCGTGTAAACATATTCACGATCGATTGTCGTGTTTGATCCATTAGACTCGGGCGTTCTGAGACTTCTGAATCTTGTGTCGTCATAGATTGTGGTGGTTGGGCGTCCTTGTTGGCGCTGACATTGTTGCTGTTCACGTATTTGCTGAAGGTTTGGCGAACGACAGGTTCATCGGAATGTGCCTTCACATCTTCGAACATGCGTTTAGCACGCGACTTGTCCCAATACAACTTGAAATACACGCGTCTCCAGTAATACAACCATTGTCTAACGGCTACGACGAAGACGCCGGTACAGATACAGGCGGATACGAAATCCATAGCCGTCCAAAAGCACATCACCGTGGAAAGGGCAAAGAACACCATCATAGTGATGAATCCCACCATCACCTGCCGCTGCTCGTCAAGCATGACTTCGGCTGCACGTGCCATAGAGCCTGCTGGGCCATGAAGTGCCAATCCAGGGCCAAACACTTGCAACAATAGCGACATCACCACAACGTGGATTGAGGCGAAAATGGTGATAGCTGATGTGACATAGAACGCAGCCAAACTCAATCGCCCATACTCAGTGCCGTTATTGGTATTTTTGGTGAATAATCCATACGCAAATCCACCAATCAACACAGATTGGGTACCAATGGCGGCATTGACGGTGAAATAGTAGTCAATTTCAAGATGACGCAGTTCTACAAGCCGCACATTCGTCTCTTGAAAGACTTGCCGCTGTTCCGCCCTCAACATTTTCCAAATATGTACTTGTTAAAAACCAAAGCAAAGAGTAAGGAAGATTGTGAAGCAAGAAGTTTGAATCAATCCGGTATCATAACCGATTACCGCAGCACTCAAGCATCGAAGCTGCGATATCTCCCAAATCAAACCAAAAGTCCCCACTTCTTGTGCGGCCAGAGTGTAGCCCCAAATACTCCCAAAAGGATTTGAGATTTTCTGTGTAGCGCACGAAAAAATCCTTGCTTTTCGCGGAAATTTTCCCGGCACCATGTGGATTGACGTGGAGAAAAGATTTCGTTTGTTCTAGATTCGCTCACCGCCTTCTTATCCAGACTTACGACAATCAAGTTAGAACGTAGTTTAATCCACTATGATCAGCTCACAAGTTATAGTCCTTGTACTGTTGTCTCTGATTACTTTCTTACACGCCAGCATCATGCCTTTCCCTTCCATTCAACAACCTGCTCCTGAGTTCACCGTGAGCGCCTTGCTTCCCAACAAGGTAAATTTCCGTATCTTTTGACACTTTATCGAAATGCAAGTTCTCACCACTGTTTCCCCTCGCCAACGTAACAGGAGTTCAAGGACATCTCTTTGTCTGATTACAAGGGCAAGTGGGTCGTCTTCTTCTGGTACCCTCTTGACTTCACCTTCGTGTGCCCTACTGAGATCATCGCCTTCGGTGATCGTCAACCTGAGTTCGATGCCATCAACACCCAGGTGATCGCTGCCTCTTGCGACTCCCTCTTCACCCACCTTGCCTGGGTGAACACTCCTCGCCAAGAGGGTGGTTTGGGCGACATGAAGATCCCCATCGTCGCTGACTTCACCAAGTCTGTCGCCACCAAGTACGGTGTCCTTCTTCCTGACGGCGTCCCTCTCCGTGCTTTGTTCATCATCGATCCTACTGGCAACTTGCGCCAGATCACTGTCAATGATCTTCCTGTCGGCCGCAACGTTGACGAGATCATCCGCTTGATCAAGGCCTTCCAGTTCGTTGAGAAGCACGGTGAGGTCTGCCCTGCCAACTGGCAACCTGGAGACTTGACCATGAAGGCCGATCCTTCTGAGTCCAAGGCTTACTTCCAGGCCGCCAACAAGGGTGAGGCTTCTGCTGCTGCCGCCGCCGCTGATTCCCTCGAGGAGGTCGGTGACAAGGCTCGCTTCTCTGCCGTCACTGCTTCCGGCGTGACTGTTGTTGACTTCTGGGCCCCTTGGTGCAAGAACTGCAAGAAGGTTGCTCCTACTGTCAACAGACTTGCCTCTGAGTTGTCCAGCGTGAAGTTCATCAAGGTCAACACCAACGAGGCTGAGTCCCTCTCCTCCGAGCTCGGTGTTGAGGCTCTTCCTACCTTCCACTTCTACAAGGACGGTGCCAAGGTTGGTGAGTTCAAGGGCAGCGATGCCGCCAAGCTTGAGGCTGCCATCAAGGCCCTCTAAACGCTTGACTTAGCGCAGTTTTATGGTTCTCGATAGAGAATTTTGTACAGCGACGAGCACAAAACGTGAGACTTCCGTTGTCTCTGTTCGTGTCTATCGGTATTTTTCAGCAGTTTGCATGGTAAAGAGAAGTAATTAGCGGTTAATACAACTTTCTTCCCTCCAGCTCCAATCTGTTCATGCGTCTTTAATCATCGTTTTTAGCTTTGTGTACATCAGCATCACATGGGCGGGCGAGCGGCGAGCGGACAGGCGCCGTGCGTCGGTGACTGCTGGCAGAGGGGAGCATGACGACGACGAACAGAGCCAGCCAGCAGTCTTATTGTGCAGGCTGTGACTGAAAAGCAAACACAAGAGAATTTCATCGAATGCGAATTGACAACATGAAAGACAATGTTGGGATAGAAGATTGTTTGGTATTTTTATGTTTTGGTGTGAGTGTGAAGAGAGAATGACTAATTTCGTGGGATGAGTTTGGTGTCAGTCGGCGTCAACTGTCTCCTCTTCAATGGCTCGAGGAGAGGAGAGCAAGCGATCAAAGTATGGTCTGGTGATGCTGCGCGATACACGGTTTTGAATTGTGAACATCAACTTCACTAATTCTTCAATCGATGTTGCTGCCGCTTTCCAGAGCGAAAGCCCCACGACAGTGGTGATGTATCCGATGAAGTTCATTATTGTTGTCCACGAGACAATATTTGTCTGGCTTAAGGTTTTAGATGTGAGAACGAAATGCATTATCGTTGACAGAATATCATCGCTATAGTTGAATGCGAGGGGAATCCAATGAAGGTAATCTTCCCCGCTGCAAACGCTGGGAATACAAATCGAGCGGGGAGTCGATCGAGGGGAAGGGTTACCATTGAGAGGGGGTAACTATGGGGAACGAGACAATACATTATTCACTTTCCAATGAACCCATTGAGATCGTGAACGATGGCAGCAATGAATAAGTTTCCCATGGTGTTTGTCGGAGGTACCCTGGTGGTATCCTTGTTGCGAAGTGTTATCATCCCCGTAGCCTTTGAAACCATTCGTCACACCGTGAATCCCGACTATTCTCGACCAGCATGCTTACTGAAAATGGTGAATGAAACTGTTCCTGCACATTATCAGGCACATCCGTTCTATTCTGGATTGAAAGCTTTCTCGCCGAATGAGTTCGACGATTGTGACTTGCAGCAGTACGTCGATATGCAATACAACCAATGTGAATACGAGATATTCCAGGCGTGTTTACTTGGTATGGGCCTTTGGGCGATCTGGAGCTTTGTTCAAGCCATGTCTCAACGTCCAAACGCCTTAGAATGGCATCCGTTGCTGTTGCTGTTGCTGTCGTATGTTGTCAGTCAAGTGGCGAATAACAGTTTGATAACCGTGATCATGATGTCGTATGCACATTTCGCCCAAGACATTGTCTTTCTCTGTGGCAATATCATGCATCATTGTGATATTTCATCGTACCGGGTCGAGAACAATGCCTCGTTGGTGAAAATGACACCACATGGCTTTGCCCTGACGAGTCTCCTGACGATTGTCTGGGGTGTGTGCCTGCAACATGTGATTGTTCACCAATGGCCGGTGTTCCAAACATGGTATCATCCATCGTGGATTGGATTGCAAACATGGATCAGCTTGCTCAACGTTATTTTCAAGTAAGTTTCGAAGTTGCGTGGATATTGCCTTTACCTTGTGTGATGGTTATAACGCTGTTTTTCTGTTGTGTGTGTATTCTTCATGGTTTTTGTTCTACAGGGTGAAGACATCGCATCCCTTGATGCATGCGGTAGCAACCAAGGAAATGCTACAAGCGCCGGTTTGGACCTTTGAATGGCGAGCTGCCCAGCATGTGTTCGTGCATCATGGCAATGGAGATGCCTTTGGACCATCGTTTCTCTTTGATCCGATCTTCTCACAGGCATTGCATTGGTATGGATACTTACACAATGACCTAGGAGGTTTCATTCCTGGAACCATGAGTCATTATATCTTTGCGATTGCCTTTGATGTGTCATTGGGATGTCTCTTGGGACTCCTCTTGGCAGCGGTGTATGCTGTGTGCTATGCCCTAGTGACCTTCCTCTTGCAGCCGATGGTCAAGTGGATGGAAGACAACATATCCACCATCGTTCGTGAAGGATGGAGTGAATGCTGTCGCACAGCTACCATGGCGTGGCTTGCCAAGGCGAGACGAATGGTATGGAAAAAGAAGGTGAAAGTCATCTAAAGCTTGGCTCCACAACCCATCATCAGTGGAGTGGAGAGTGGAGGCTCTGCTGTTGCCCATATACACACCATATTGTACCCTATGTAATCACGAGCATTAATTGAGCAATGCGAATTGCGGTTTGTATTTAATCCTTTTTTGTTTGTTCGTTTTTCTTCTTGATTTGTAGGTTTATTGACAGTATTGACAATATGTATAGTTTTAGGGAGGGGGTCCCGCAGGAGCGAATAAGCTCAAAAAGTCCTACACGTTCATCAGTATACATCGACGGGTCACACATACACATATCAGAGGAAGTCATGGTATACAGTAATCGTTAACATCGACGTACCTCGCCAAGACTACTTTCCAACGGAAAGCTTTGCAAGCTCAAAGATTGATCCATCATCATGGCTTCGTTCCCTGAATCTTCGGTCTATACAAATGATCACATACAGACAGAAGAAGTCAATAAATAAAGTACATCGCTTCCCATGACACGAGACCAAACAGCCAGAACGCGCGGGAAGGGGTATTCGACGTACCATAATTGTCATATCATCATCGTGATATCCACCTGCACCACCTCCGCCACCGCTATTGGGACCTGGATAATCTTCGACCAACAAGTCATCGTCATTATCGTCCCCATTGTCGGAGCCAGGACTTCGACTATTCATGCGATATGTGGTCGGTCGAGGTACTTGATGATGCATCGGTGGATGCGAATAATGTGGCAGGTCATCGTTGAACGATGGAGATGTCCAGCCGGTGTCTGATTCCAATCCAAACTTGTTCTATACATAACACACGATACAACACACAATGAGGAAGACACAAACACATCGTAGGAGGGATACACAGACAGTACCTGTGCTCGTGGAATCAATCGAGGATCTGGCTCGGTCCAGTCTCCGAAGGCTGCTCGTGCTGGTACTTTACCAGGATGATTCATAGCACCGCTGCTACTACTACCGCCGCCACCACTGGATGGAGCATTGATGCCGACGGCAAGGTGATGCGGTCCATGACCGGCTGACATCGATCGGAGGGTATCCGGGGCATGATATTCCGCTTCCGCTTGCTGTGCACTCGCATACTTCTTGCGTGCCGCGCTGACATTGGTCGCATTCGCCGTTGCTAATTTCGAATTCGTCAACACGACACCGTTTGTGACCGATTTTGGACGTAACGCCGGCGGTTCAAACGGAGCGGTATACGGCGATGGAAACGTGGATCGTGTACTTCCTGCAGACGTTGGCAAAGCCGGGGACAACGATTGATGCCCACCGCCTGTGATACCATCCCCACGTACAATCGGTGTTATCCGCGGTCGACCGTTGAGTACCTTGTCCGTCAAAGGTTTACGATACGGTGAGGATTGCTGCAACGATACCGGTTGTGGTGTTTGAGACGACGACAACATGGGGGCGGTCGAAGAAGGCGCAGCCGTCGAAGAGCGGGAGGCTGGCACGGTATCCTCACCCATGGGAATGACCTCAATGCTACTCTGACTGCTCGCGCCATAGTTCACATTGATCACGAAGGGAATGCTGCTATGCATCGGATCCAAATCCCCAAATCCATCGTCTTTGGGATCATAATGCATCTTCGAACGACTGGTCAATGACCTAGCCGTATTGATTTGTGATCGTGCACTTAGACCACCTCGTGACGAACTGGACGATGTCGATGGAGGCTTGGTGAGTGGAGGATTCATACCTGATAAACCTCCTAAATCAACAGTCGGGACAATGTTCTGCGCTGATAAAGTAGGTCGACTACCTCCACGTGTCGAAATAGGTCGAGTGGAACTCGCCGTGGTGGAAGAATCGTTGAGGGAGGCCTCGTGGGAAGGATCATTATCAAAGAGATGTTGTGCCGCTACTTTTTGACGGGATGGCGGACGCTTTTGATACGCGGAACCGACACTGGCTTCTTCATCATCACCACCAGCAGCGGTATTCGCACCACCAGAACGTGTCTTTTTAATGGAACGTAACTCTGTATTCGGTGCCAAATACATGTTGTTGCTGTTGCTGATGCTGATGCTGATGCTGTTGTTGTTCACGGTGTTGCCACTGGATACGTTGCTGTCCGTGTCATTCGACGTCAACGCCGACACCATCACAGGCACCATAACAGGAACAACGGGAATCGTCCCCGGGGAGCCACTTAAACTGGAGCTAATCGCATTGTCAATCGCCAAAGGACCACCAACACCACCACCACCACGTTGCGGTGAAGGACCACCAAATTTGTTGATCAACGTGGGTGACTCGGACTCTGGTTCTAAAGCGGCCAGTATACCTCGTGTGGGGGTCCCACTACTGTTTCGTTTTCGATTTTTCGTGGCACTATTTGGTGCCGACAAGGCAGTGGAGGCATTCGACGTCGTACCAGTTGCCATGTCAGTAGTGGTTGGATGGCCATCGTCCGCTAAATGGACCGGAAAGGCACTGCTTTGACGAGACGGTGGTCGTTCTTTCACATGATCTTCTTCTTCCCAAATTTGCGACTTTAAATTATCCAACGAACCAAGTCGTTTCATCGCACCTTTTCGGACTTCGGCCGGGTTATTGTTGGTACTGCTGTTCGTCGTCGACTCGGTCGTAGCTTCACTTCCTTTGAGAGGACTATACGTGCCATATCGTGCACCGGCAGATCGGGGAGCTTTGATCGTGGGTGTTGGACGACTTCCTCGTTCATTTCCCAGATACAGTTTCCTGGATTGTGGACGTGCTGGTACCGCCGCAAATTCTTTCGAATCGTTCGATTCGTCATCGTTTGGTGCCGCAGATTGGTCAAAGTCTTGGCGTTTCGACTCCGCAGAAGTACCTCCATTCGTCACATTCGCTCCGGTTAATTTGGCAATTTTTGCACTCAATCCACGTTGACTAGACCCATCATAACTCTCTCCAACATCGTCATTGTCACTGAAATCCAAATAGTCTTCGAGCTTGTCCTCGTCTCCATACGGTACATCAACCTGTGGCATTGGCTTCATTTGGTTCACCATGACAGGCGGGCCATTTCGAGATGCTCCAGTATTGCTAGCGGTTGGTCGAATCAAGATTTCATCAGGGACAGCAAACATCGGTTCATTGCCACCACCAATATCGGAGCGACTGCTACCCAAAATCTCAATTTCTGGTGTCGACTCATAGTTCGACAATGGAGATGGTGACTCGCGTACATTTGCTCGACGAGCAAACGATTCCGCAAGCAGCGAATCTGTTGATTTTCTCGCAGATTTGGTAGGTGACGATTTCTTGCTGGGACGACGTCCAACAAGAGGAGATCCATCCCCACCGGGAGACGACGACGTCATCACTTTGGTTTCCACTTCTTGTTGGCCTCGTTGTTGCACTTCAGAATATCCAGATTCTTCTGGATAGGTGGGAGACATATACGCTGCTTCTGGTGAAATTTCGTCTTCGATCACCAAATCGTGCGAGAATTCCACCGGGTGGCTTTCACGAGCAGAACTTTTGAATAAGCTGGATGGGAGTGGTTCGCTGGTCTCATACTCATCGGAAATTCCAGACGATTTTCCCGACTTCGCTCGTGTTGGAGAAGGAGCTTTCGAGATAGGAAGAGCTCCAGCGCCGTAAGCAGCACGCAAGTCATTTATTTGATTCAAATTTGATCTGGTATCTTTGATGACGCGGGGGGACGCATTGGCAGAAGTCGTGCGCTGATTCTTTTTTGACACGTTGAGGACAATGTTCGTCATATTTTGTGTGTAAGCAGACAACGCTCCGGATGAAACAGGATTTCGTTTTCCACTTTCGCGTCCTGATCGTCCCCGCGATGAAGCTCGGCGGGGCGGCTCTTGCTGCATGATGTCCGTTCGATCAAGGCGCTCTCCAGTCCCAGCTGCCCCACTAAAGCCAGCACGATTGCTTCTCAATTCCGCATTCATATCAGAAAAATCATTATCGGCAGCTCGGGTCTTCGGGCGCACTATATTTGGAACAGGGCCAAAGTTGGCTTTGGCCTTCCCACTCGTCGGGGCAGTTCCGCCCCTCGACAAGTCATTCAAATTCATGGATTCAACAGCGCGTGCTATGTTAGAATGCAATAACTATCTTGTGCTTGCAGATTGATGTCCGTTTACGCTGTTTATTCATTTTTATACCGACCGCAATACCGAATACGACAGAATTCTGTCTGCCAAAAGAGAGGTGGTGCTGCACCAAAAAAACGACTACAACGGCAAAAAGCGGAAATCCGAAAGAGGTACCGGCAGTAAACGAGTACACGGAAAAACGGACCGTTTCGTTTTGGAAGTCCATCGTCGTCATGACAACGACAGACGGAGACGTGTTGGCGATAGAAGATGTGGACCATGGAAAGAAGATAAAGAATCACTTGGATAGAAGGGGGAGCACTTGAAATCCACCATATCATCATTCAACTTGCACTGATTTTTTCTTGTTTTGTTTTTCTTTCTCCTGGGTACTTTCGCGGTTCTTGTTTCTCTACATACAAAGTAATCCGACCCAGTGTGGGAAAACAACTTATTTAGAGGCAGCAATGTTTGGCGATTTGTTTTATCAAAGAACCGACGATGAATCTGGCCTTCTATATTCTAGTAGAAGAAGATTTCTTGGTGTCGGAAAGAATACATTTGAACCTCCTCCTGAGTTCCAAACGCGCCGACTCGCAAGGCGAAGGCATATTCAGTCTTTGGACAGTACACTGTCAGTTGCAAATTTTGATGATGAAACATCTCTAGATTCAGTTTCCACGGATGCAGATATATCTAACTTATTGTCCGGAAAGAAGAAGGAAAGCGTCATCACCGGAATATCTTTACCCACTTTGGCACAGCCATCGAAGAGGTACAGTATGGAGGAGAATGCTGCCGCTAAAAAGTTCAGAAAGACAGCAAAGTTTGTCATGGAAACAGTTCTATTGGAAACGGATGTAAATGTTGAAGACTGGAGAGAAGAGACTGCAGCTGGAGTCCATTATTGGGTAAACAATGAAACCGGAGATGTTGTAACAGAGTGTCCATGGGGAAAGGAGCCACCGAAACGATTTTCTTTTAAAGCACATGCCTCTAAGAGTATGAGGAAAGAACCCGAGGAAGACGAAGAAGAAGATCAGCCAGAGGGAACAGGTTCTCTGGTATTCAAACAAGGAAGAGATGTGGACGAGCTGTTCAAATTAATAGACTCCGTGAAATTGTAATTGAAAACTCCATGTAAATAGAAGCAACACCGGGAACAAAACATGTTCTTATTGTTTGAATGGGATGGAAATTAGCTGGAGACGTACCGTACTTACAAAATCGGAAAACAAGCTGAACATCTGTGTTCAACGACTATTGATATGATATCCAGATGCGGATAAAGATATGGTGGAAACGAATCAAGTATATCAGACGACATCCACAGGCAATGTGAACATCCTCTGCCCTGTATCTTGAGTTCCGAAAGCGACTGATTACAGAACAAAAAATGGAGAAATATTGTACAACACCTCGTCTCATCAGCTTTCAGTGAGACAGAGAAAGGGGAAAACCATAGGCAGCAGGCAAAGCTATGCATTGTACGTCCTTGCGGGAGGTTGACCAGGTGCTGGTTGATACACCATGTGATTTGATATTCCAGACATCAATCTCGAACCTATACATCAAGGGAAGCCGTCAGCGATTTCATCGAAGTACATACAACGACAGGACGAGCGAACGTACCAGATTTGTCAATCAACACGCTTGTTGAATTGTCATATATTCTGCTACCAACTACTTCACTGCTCATTTGATTCAGCGCCATTCTTTGCACGTCAGCTGATTGAAAGCCAACTTGTGGAGCGGCGGGTGCTGCCCCAGCATTGATATTCGCCGCTGCGAGAGCACCGGTCGTAGCTGCTGCCGCGGCGTTCGCAGTGGCGGCCGCAGCTTGATTTTGCGCCAGAAGATCCCAATCGTACACATTGTCGTATGTGAAGCCTTTGCGGAAAAACAATTCTCTGAACAGCCTCTTCAGATAATCGTAGTCAGGACGATCTTCGAATCCCAACGACTTCACGTGTTCGAAGTATAAACGAATTTCAACTGAAGATAACACACGTCAACGATGTCAGTCCTGAGAAACAAGGGCGGACCATTCTATTCCTACTTACTTGGCAAATTCTTGCACAATTGCTCCAAGGTCGTCGATACTTTCTTCTCCATAATCTTTTCGTATTTTTGCTTTTTCGTCGCCGCTTTCAATCCTTGCCATGGCAACGCTCCCTTCAGAAAATAGACCATGATATAGCCGATGGATTCCAAGTCGTCACGCCTTGCTTGTTCTAATTGAGCGAAGACAAACGGAAAAATTAGAAGAACGTTGAAAGGTTTCGGTTTGACAGTGGAGGTGTAAACGTACCGATACCCATATGCGTATTGACTGACGCGTATCGAGCTGTGCCGGTGAGGTTTTTCCCTTCTTTATAGGGAATATGTCTGTGAGTACGAGGATCGCGAAACAATTTCGCCAGTCCAAAATCAATGACGTGCATCAAATGACGGTAAATGCCGCGACCCATCAAGAAGTTGTCCGGTTTAATGTCACGATGAATGTAACACTTCGCATGAACCATTTCCAGTCGACACAACATTTGATCCACCAGCATAAGCGTCGTTTTCAGACTAAATCGACGATTGCACTCATTGAAAAGATCTTCCAAACTTTTCCCCAACAAATCAATGACCATGACATTGTAGTCTCCTTCGGTGCCGTACCAACGCACATTCGGAACTCCCACTACGGACAGAACGCAACATCACAGTGAGTCGTTGGCAACAAACATCAAATAATTGTCGCTAAGTCAGCTTACCCACACCACAAAGGGATCTATAGATTTTTGTTTCGCGCAACAACTGCGGGTGTTTGCTGGCAATGGATTCCAGTTTGATGGCAACTTCTTCCCCAGTGGTCATGTTCGTGCCATGATAAATGTCACCAAATGAACCACTTCCAATCTTCGATCCCAATCGAAACTTCTTTCCGACTCTTAAATCCATCCTCAATTTCAATCGACGTAAAGACTAAACCGCAAATCAATTGTGGAGACGACGAAACTCTGCAAAAAATAATCTGCCACGTGAACTAAGGAGCCTCCAAAACGCGTCCCTCTCACCCTCTGGAAATAATTCTGCTCAAGAGCTCATGGCTGGCCCTTCAACGCTTGCGTTGGAATCGACTTGAAAGAAACCCCACACCATCTTCGGCTGATGATGATGTCAAACTCTGCCAGCGCCTTTTCGTCGTTGAAACCAGTTTGGGTACTTCATATGCATCAAATTGTCGCAGTTAATAGTGGTAAGAGGACAATGTAAGTACAAAATTGCCGTTTCGTTTCTATGTGTCCAGTCTGTAAAAAATAACGGACAGCGGTGGACTGTGAGAGTGAATGAATACCAAATAACAATACCGAATAGCTTCCAAGGGTGGTTCTTCACAAGCATTATACGGGAAAAGCGAACGACATCGAGGTCAATATCGAGACGTATAGAAGAAGATAAGATCAGTTCACAATAACGTTAACCACTCATAGTTTTGTTGATCGAAGAGTTTAGTGTTTCGACATGGATCCACTTTCTATCGCTTATCTCAATCAATGCTATGACCTTCTTCCCCCATTCATTCGTGCAGTTGAGCGGAAAGGAAGCACAGTTTACTTAAATGATATCACAGGGGATTTTAATTCGAGTCATCCGCTCGACCGCTACAAAGCGATGGTGGTACAGACCGAAGACTCTTCCTCCCCAAAGGATGGCGCGGATGATGACGCCCAAATTGAAGAGTCACACCCTGTGTCCGATGAACATAGCCCTCATCTTCTCGACTTCGAACCCTTAAGCGACTCTTTTCCAAAGGCAGAAACTCCTACCACCACGAAATCAGAGGCGGAGCAGCTATTAGAATACCACTGTCAATGGAAAGAGCGCAATGCCTTTGGACAAATGAGCATGTATGGTCTCACCCTTCGCTTCGATTTAAGCAACGGAACAACGTCGGTTCGTTTTGATGGAGTGGCAAATTCTGATTGGACGTTTACGGCGCTGAAAGGTCCATATGGGGCATTGGAACCGCACGATCTTTATGTTGGGGCAAAAGTTCAAGTCTTCGGGCGGCATCTAACAATCTCAACAGCCAATTCGGCTGCAGTTCGATGGATTGAAAGAGAAGCAAAGAGATTGAATAACTTACAAGCCAAATTCCGCAAGAGAATCGAATCTGTTGGTCAAAAACCCATCGTTATCGCTCCGAAACCTGAAGTCGTCCGTCATGTCGAACGTGAAAACAAAAAAGCCGGTCAAATCAACATGAGAAAATTGTTGACCGATGTCAGTAAACTTGGTGAACAATTGGCAAACCTTGGTCTTGCTGAATTTGCCTTGTCATAAACCAAAGTATTACGGAACCAGAGGAGTATATAGATGATGTGTATGTCGTTGTAAAAACAAAAGCTTTGTAAATAGACGAAAATTGTGTGTGGTTACTTTTACCATACGACAGGGGTATCCTTCAGTATTCGCGTCTAGAAATGTACAACATATACAGGAAAGGAACATCTGTGATGTGTTCCTTGATGATAAACTCAATAGTGCTGCCGCTTGGGCAGGGATGGCGCATTCGGCAGCATCACCGATAACCGTGCGGGACGTTTCTTCTTCGCGGCACGAGCTTCTTCCTCACGTGCAGCTTGTTCGGCAGCTGCTTTCGCTGCCGCTTCGGCGGCTTTTCGTTGAGCCTCACGTACAACTTCTTCTTTCAACCGTCGGCGTAAGGCGGGGCCGAAGACATGGCGTTGTCGGGTCAAATACGCGCGAGCCAGTGTTTGAATGATCATCGCCGCTTGATCAATGGCTTCTGCCACGGCAGGGATAGCAAAACTATCCTCATTTTCGCCATCTTCCAGGGTAGGAGACAGCTGTCCATCAGCATCCTCATCCATATGACCGACTGTTACCAGAAACAACTCGCGGTAACTGTCTCCCGCCGGTGCATGCAAGAAGAACCGACGGTAACATGGCAACACTCGTTCCATCAAATGCATCACCAATGGATCAAAGACCGACAACGACAATTCTTTGCCAAAGCGAAAGAAAAACGCAATTTCCATGATATGGGCTCGTGGGGTCAACTCCCGAAACCAACGTGGCAACGGCGATTGATCCGACACTGATTTCGCCAAATAATGGCGCCACAAGTGTTGCAAGAGATACCGATAGACGACCGGATCTTCAACTTGATAAATCGTGAAATACACATCAAGGAATGCCACCAGAACGTCCAGAGAGTGGTACGTCTCTGGGCTGATGTATTTTCGATCTTGAGGACCCTCCCGCGCTAACTTGGTCAACTTGGCATCAATGTCTTCTACCGTCATCGCATCAGCGATACGTTTGCCAACAGGAACGTGGTGTGTCGACGCTGCAGCTACATCCGATCGTTGTGATTGTTGATGTGGCTGTTGTCGTTCGTGATGCGCCTGTTGCTGCATCAAACGTTCCCGTTGCCGACGGTACCGTGCCATCGTTGCTTGATTCTCGATGTATTGACGTTGCAGATCGCGGCAATATTCACGAAAGACCTTTCGCTGGGTCACAAACACAGGCAACGTGGAAGTATAGAAGACATACAACCCTACCAGACCCACCAAACGCTCAAACCGATGCCATTTACGCAACGGCTGATGGGCCATCGCTGCGGCCTGGTGAATACTCTGTTGCTCTTGCGGTTGTGCATCGTTCAAGTGACTTGTGCTGTGAAAACGACTCGTCGGTACTTTCGTATCGTCGATAAAACGTGCGTCAATGGGACCATCGTTGCGCTTTGGCGGCTGACTTTCTCCGGTACTGTGCTTGTCGATGCTCTGGCCGCTGCTGCCGTGCTGCTGGTGGTTGGATGGTTTTGCAACGACGGAAGACACCGTCGAAGGTTGTACAGTGGAAGGAGCTGTCGCATGATGCTCCTGGTGATTCTGGCTGTGCCTTTGAGTGGCATCCTGCGTGGTGGTGGTGCTGGTGGTGGTGGTGGTGGTGATGTTGGTGTTGGTCGCTTCCTCGTCGATGGGTGCGAAGAGTCGTGGCTGCAAATACTTCGTCCACAGACTGTTGATCTTGATGAATCGTACCACCGTCTGTCGATGCATGTGATGCAATTTCTTGATGACGTCTTGCTTCCCTTTGGTACGCATCGACACTTGCAACTCTTGAAACATCGATGTCATCAACGACTCCGCATCCGTATCCAACCCCATCCGACGATAACACAACAACAACGACGGCAAACATACTTCATAGGTCAAACGATCCATCCACCCGCACAAGGCTGCGGTACGTGTCAACGCATCCACGTATACACTCAAACTCAGGACATACAAACCCGTCAGTTTGTAGGCTTCTGCCGTTTGCATCAGCAATTCCAATAAAAACGCATGGCCTTCACCTTCATCGACCGCTGGTTTGCCCAACAGAATACGTACCAATCGTTCACTGTCTTCAAAGAGGCCCTGTGCAATGTAATACGGCAACAAGGTCAATTCACGGGGTCGTTTGTAGGGGTTCACTTGTGAGACCGTGGATACGGTCACGGCGGTGCCCAGTGACGATTGTGATGCATCGCTGGTGCCGCCCTCTGTCAGTTTGCCATGGGCAGCCAGCATCAACTTCTCCTTGACGGAGGCACTGCTATCCAAGGCCGCCAGTGCTTGTACCATCCATGTTTTCTCGTGGGTAATGGACACCTGCGACAACGACGACACCTGGGACACGTCGTCGTCTACCTCACCGTCGCCATCGCCATCGCCATCGTTGCCATCACCATCACTGTGGCCACTGCTGCTGCTATGGCCTCCCGCGGTATCTTCCATCGCGTTCCATTCCAGTATTCGTTGACGCATATGTTGCTCGAGAAGCTCATCCAAGGCGCGTAGTTTGTCACTCTTGATGGGGGACGAATGCAGCGCGAGTAGCGATGCCGACGACGAGGCGGTGGACGGCGGTAATAGTTGGCCGTTTCGAGACGATGGGGACGTTGGAATGGTGAGCGCCAATGCATGTGGATTCCCGGCTAGTTCACTCAACGATACAATTCGATCACTGGTCGTGGCCGTATCGGGAAGTAACGCGTCCATATGATCCAACACACGCAAGGCGTCCGGAACGACCACACCACCACCATTGCCACCACTGCCACCACCACCTGCGCCTTCCGCGACCCCCTCACGACTGTCTTCGCTTTGACTGCTAGTAGAACCCGCCAGCAACGCCGCGAAAAAGCCAGCTTGACTATGCGTCGTGATCATTTCATCGCTGCTGCCATGTACCGATGACGCTGACGATGCCGACGATGCCGACGATGCCGACGATGCCGACGAAGTGAACTCCTGTCGGTTCGGCGACGATGCAGCTACCGACGGGAGCGATGATGTTCGCAACAGATGGTTACCTTTCGAGGGAGAATGCGATGGTGAAGATGGCGAGGACCATGACGACGGTGCACCACCACCCGTGACCAACATGGGCTGTCGTAACGGGGTGGCGGCCATTGGGGACGATGGCGTCCCGTTGTTGGCATTGCCAACCATCGGAAGGCCCAACAACGGAAATTCCTTCGGCAACGGAGCAATGGCAAAGGGATTCATAACGGCATCTACATGTTCCATCTGGGGCATATGATTGAAATGCGGGTCGTGTGTCGCCAACAGCGGCCAACGAGTATGCAGCGTACGTCGTACGGCACGTGGTTGGGTCTTCAGCACTTGATGATACAATTCACGGCGTACCAGGCATGAGAAACACAGGTACGGCAACAAGGCCGCTTCGTCTTCGTGTGTCGTACTGCTGTTGTGGTGTGACGACGACGACGATGACTGTGTCGATGACTGTTGTGATGGGGAGGGGCGGCCATCCGAGGAAGCGGTTGATGGTACAGCAGCAGCAGCAGCAGTATTAGTGGAAGCCGTCGTCGTGGATCCGTTCGTTTCGGTGTCATCGTCCGGGAAAAATGAATGCGACGACGATGACGTTGCAGGTGCGGGGCTGGGTGATGGGGACATCGATGGTAACGACGACGAGTCCTGTGTGGATGCGGTGGACGGTCGTGGTTCGAAGAGTTTCTTCAGTAATCGAGCCCGTTCTTCCTCGTACCGTGAACGATCTTGACGATACAGTTCCAACGTGTCCTTGTGACGAATGTACCCGATCTCACAGAGTACACACGGAGGGGCTAAGACCGTCCACGTCGTATGATGAATCAACACCGATAAATCTTGCTGATGACGCCACGTACGGTGGAAACGGTCGTTGATATTCTCCAAGACTTTCACCCAGGCGACTTGCGTGAGACTCATACTGATCGGTGGCAACGTTGGACTACGTAAATCACTCAAATGGAAGAACAGATAACCGGGCAACGTGATTTTGCGTTGAGCTGCATCAATGGCTGGCGGTAACGGCTTTGTTGACGCCGAAGGCACTGCTGCTGACCCGGACGCGGACGCTGGCGACTCTGGAGACGATGGCTGACCCGGCAATGGCAGTGCCTGCGACATACTCGTGAACACACCATCCGTGAAACCCATGGCCTCTCCCTTGTGAAAAGGAAACACACGCACATGCGTATGTTGTGCGTCTAATTCCCGTTGTTCACGTGCATGAAGGGCTTCTTTGTATCCCTTCGCGACTTTTCCCGTCGTCAGAATGTCGAAGGCCGTGCGTAATTCTCCCTCCACACCTTCGTGGGCCTTCTGTTCTTGCTCTTCGTGCCAAAGGTTGTACTCATCTTCGTCCGCTGAATCATCTTCCGTTGATTCAGTGGCCGTGTGTATCACTAAATCGTGGGTGGAAGTAGCGGTGGTGGCGGTGGGGTCAGTCGTGTCCACGGTGGTTTCTGTGGTCTCGTCGTTGTAACGATCCTGATGAGGATTCCGCGCGCCATTGGCTCTGGTTGGATCGTCGTCATCGTTCTCGGATGGCCAGCCAGCGAAATCGGGATGCGCTTGGAAATGTTTCACTGCTTTGTCGTCGGCGATGCGCCATTCGACGGCTTTCGACGGCTTTCGACGTGGGACTTTCCGTTTCTTGCTACGGCGAGGCACCAGCGGTGGTCGGCCAAGGTCATCGTCAGTGCCACCAGCTGATGAGGACAGACCACTACCAGTATCGCTATCGCTACCATTGCCACTGTCTAGACCGCTATCAAGACCGCCGCTGCTGTTCTCGTCGTCACCTTCACCGTCACCGTCACCGTCGTTTTGATCATCACCATCATCATCACCACCGCCGCCTTCTTCACCTTCGGGTAAGTTGAAACGGACTCGCGCTCGTCGCGAATGACGGCTACCTTCCCGTGACTTCAGAATCGGTACCGGTGTAATCGCCAGGGCCATTTCTGGTGTGAAATCACCTTCGCGAACCAAGGGCAACCCACCCGCCGATCCAGGCAGCCGATCGTAGACATCGTCGTCTTCCATCGCAGTGACTGACACGACAAGACTCATCTCGTTACCTGTTGTGTCACTGCTCAACGACGCTTGCGACGTTGGCGTATCGGTACGCGACAACGACCCGTCGTCATTGACCGGTGATGACGGCGAAGGGGAAACGGACGGAGAAACCGACGCCGATGTTGCTTCACTGCTACCGTTGGAACTACTCCCATCGCGAGGGGATAGACCAGTACTGCTGCTGGGCACTTCGAAGAGCTCCTCGACGAGCGCATCATCGTTCAATGTTCCATTCGCGCGTGCATCCCGTTCAAATGCTTCATAATCCGCTGCTTCCAACGCCGCCTGCGCATCGGCTTCACGTTGTACCGCATGTCGTTGTGCACGTGCTTTCTCCAGTGTTTCTTCTCGTGCTTGATACTTCTTGGCCAATGTGGCACTACGATCTGTGTCACGATCATGAATTTCCGTCTCTTCCAACACCTCCGTCGCCCGGTTCTTCAGTTTCACTTTGCGAGCCATCCGAATGACAGGTCCTTTGCCTCCTTGGCCTTGCACTTGCACCGATTCATTCTTTTTGATGAAGGACAACAGTGAATCAATTTTGAAGAAATGGGGACATGGGGGAATCAACGTGCAAATGGGGCATCGTAAGACGTTGGGATCCAGTTTCTTCAAATGCTCTTCTTTCTCGTGTCGGATGCGCGCTTGTTCTTCTTCGTATTTCCGTCGAGCTTCATCACCAAAGAGATCTTCGGCGAAATCCCCCTCATCGTCATCGTCATCGCCAGTGGATTTTTTTCGTTTCGATTTCGATTTCGAGGAATGTTTGGATTCGCCTTCTCCTCCGTCGTCGTCGTCACCGTCACCGTCCTGCGCTCGTGCAGGTCGATCCATCATCCGCCATTTGGTTGATTTCAATTGACGATCGACATTCGCTTCCTCTCGAATCGGTGTCAAACCATACTGATGCAACAACTGTAAGAATTTGCTTTGGGTTTCCACGTTTTCTGGACTGGCTTCTTGATCGTTTTTCGTCAATAAATCTCTCAACTTCTCCGTCGCGGCTTGTAACGTACTACCTACGGGTCCACCAATTTTTCCAGTTGGACGATCCTGGTCTTTTTCCTTTTGATGTGCCGATGCTGGATCAGGTGTGGGCATTTCGACCAATGCGGCTTTGATCACTTCTTCGGAGGACAACAACTTGGGTCCACCGACATCATCGTTGGTCATCTTGTCCATATACGTGCGATCCATAATGGTTGGTAACGGCAAAGACGTGGCATAGGCTAAGGCAGGATAACCCATGTTGTCGGTTGCGTGTAAATCACCGCCAATGCTTAACAAATCGATCAATGCTTGATTGTGATGCAATTGCGCTGCCAACATGACCGGGGTGGTACCATCTTTGTTGGCGAAATTGGGGTCACCACCTTCCCGGTACAAAAGCTTGATACTGCGACTGTCATTCAAGACCACGGCACACATCATGGGTGTCCAAGCGATCGGTTGAGCCGCAATGTCCGTGTTGGGATAGGTATACCCCTGACGGATCAGTTTCAAGATTTCCGCCAGGGTCGCCCGCAATTCATCGACTCGTTCTTCGACTTCGACATCGGTCAGCACATGGTCTTGATGGTGTTCGTTGTGATACGAGGAGGGCAAGGATGCCAACAAACTGGGGTATTGTTCGGGATATCGCTTCAACAGGTATCGGAAGTGGAAATCCATGAATTTCCGTTGTTCTTTCCGTGCGCGTTCACCTCGATCGTCGATTAAACTCTTGGCCTTGTATGGTGTACCCAAGGGATGCAATCCCAATCGATTTTGAACCAGCATTAAATACGAACGGGCAAAATTCTGCAGCAATTCTCGGGTTTTAATCAATCCAAAGCGACATTTCTTTTCAAATTCCAAATCGGAGAACGTTTCAATGCGATTAGCACCGGTTCCCACTTTCTTTTCGAGCCATTCCGAGATTTCATTCCAAGTCTTAGAGCGAGCCACATACGCCGCCGTACGTCCAGTACTGTTTCGAATCCCAGGATTGCAACCCAAGGAACACAAGGCATAGCACAAGATTCCATTACGCCGCCGGGCCGCCACAATCAACGCGGTGTCGCCGTTGTCATCCATCGCGTCCAAGAAGCGGGTCACACGCATCGAGTCTCCAACGCCATCTTTCAAGTAATCCACAATGGTACGCGCGATTTCTTCACTCCCTTGGATGGCACAGACATGTAAGGCCGTTTGGCCGTCGTATCCCTACAGCAACAACAACAGCAACAGGAGCGATGAGCAACCGTTGGCACTAGAAAACACCACTCTCCCTCCTCCACTCGCTGATAACGTACCTTTTGCAGCGCGGATGCACCATTACGCATCAAAACATGCACCATCTTCATATCTTTCATACGACAAGCCATCATCAGGGGCGTCATTCCGAATTTGTTGGGTTGGTTGATGTCGGCGGCATAGGTATTGATCAAGATTTCGATTTTCTCGACCACTGCCTCGTTCACGACCATACAGATCAACGGCGTTAAACCACGTGGACTTTCTTCGTTCACATTGCTTCCTCGTTTCGCTAACACCATAATATTGTCGATGAAATTCTCTTGACACGCATCCCACATTTGACGTTGTAACATTTCTTTCGACAACGCGATGACCGTTTCCTTTTCGGTCTTGTGCACCACCGCCCGATTGTCATTTCGAGCTTTCGCTTCCGTAGCTCGTTTTAACGCCGCAAAATGTTCCGCAATCCGTTGACGGTAAATATCGCAACGTTCTTGCAAAGATTTCACGACGCCCGTGGAAGGGTTGATACCCAATCGTTGGCATTGTTTCCGTAGCATGATGGCTTCTTCCATAATACTGACGTCGGTTTTGGTTGGGGGGTCGATGATGAATTCGTGATGGTGATTCTTGCCACCGTCTGCGATACGCCGTTGGTGACAGCTTTCGTTGTCGCGGGTGCAAGGAACTTCAAACTTGTAATCTTCACCGGAGAACGATTCGTAGACTTCTTTGAGTTTGTAACATTTGATGGCCACCGCATTGTACAGTTCCGGATCCACTTTCTCAACACTTTCCATCATTTCTTGTGCCATTTGATGATAATTGGTCACAACTTCTCGGACCATGGCCATGATTGGTGCAGAATCATACGGATAAAAGCCACGGTTTTCATCTCGATTGAACCAATCCATGAATGGTCTTGCCTCTGCCCGGGTAATCGGCATATGAATGCCCCATACACATCGTTGGTTCAACAACGCTGTTCTCACCCATTCTTTCAGCTTTTCTGGTTCATGGAACTCTTCGTTTTCGAACAGAACTTGTTTCAGGGGCATTTTGTGCTGGTCGACGATGGGGCGAATGCAGCCCACGACAGTGTTGCATTTCGCGCAAATGGGATTACCACGTCTGTCCATGGGAAACCCAATGGGAGGCTTTTCATCAGGCATAACATCGATCAGGAGTGGATCAATTTCCGCGAGGAAAGTGATGAATCGCCGCTTGGCCATCTCTTTGGGAGTGCCTCGCAGTTTTGTCCATGCCCTCCATTTTTCACCCTCTAGAGTTGTCAGATCATCTGGAGGAAGATCATTGTTATCTCCATAAACTGCTTGCTTATAAATTGACTGGAGTTTGAGCACCTGCTTAGGTGTTCTCGTCCCTGTGTACACTTTCCAGTTGTTGTAACATGACTTAAAGTATTGATCCAAAATGTGCGGATCATGGCGCCATCCACTTCGTAGTCGTTTGCGAACCTGTACATAAAAGATATATTAACGCAATTCTTTCAATAGAAAATCTCGAACGACTGATTCTACCTCCTCTAACGAGTTTTCACGACGTTCGAAGTCATGACCGCCGTCGCTTTTCGACATTGCTTGTACTTGATTTTCTTTGTCTCTTTCGATCGTTCCTTTTTCAATGGTGCATTACTTCAACAGTCCATACAAAAGATGCTCCAGCATGTGATACCTAGTCTAAGAATCGTGCGCTTTCACGTCGATTTGTCGATGAATGATGAATTCGATAATCAGCTGGGCCAACGAATAAAAACAAAACGCCATAGAGAGGAGGCGGCGGAAAAGAACGAAACGGCTTTGCGTCTCTCCCATGACGCCTGACTCACCTTGACAATCAGCAACGATCCTGAAGCAACATATACAGTATATGATATATTCTTATGCGCATATGACAATGGAATTCAATGGGATAAAAACGTGAGCATACAATGCAATTACAAAAACTCTAGCTCTTGTTGCCCGTGGTGGACACTGTACAGACTGTCACCCAGTAAGACACAACCACAGAACATCATCGCCGTCGTCGAGCATCTGACAGATGGGCGCCTTTCTCGGGAATTTGACTGTACGATAAATCAAAGGGCTTCACAACGGTGGTTCCATCTTCTGGTCGACGAAGTTTGTCGACATTAACCACATGAAACGCCTTGAATTCACGTTGGCGGTTTTCTTCTTTCAATTTGGCAGTCAAATCGCGCAATTCCATGTGACGTCCAAGACCACGAATGATGATGGGATCATCATCTATACTCTCTGGACGATATCGGCTTTGCAAACTCGGTTGAAACGAACATTCTTGCAGCTCAGCAATTTCTTGTGCAATCAATGCTTGGCGCCGTTGTTCTTCTTTCTCCAAAGCACGTTGACGAATTTCCACAACCATACGCTCTGGTTCATCGAAATTGATACGCTGCAGCCGACTGCTATTTTGCGAAGCCATCGATTTGCTGCGGGCTTCCTTATTTCGCGATTCTTCGTAACCTTCCGTCGAAGGGTAATCCGACTCGTACTTTTGATAGAGATAATCATAATCATCCGGCTCTACCATCTTACGTGATTTCGCATTGATTTTCGGTTGAAACGTGCATTCTTCGTCAAGTTCTTGTTCGGCTTTGACTCGTGCCCACGTTTGTGCTTGTTTGCCACGTGGATTCTCATACAACTCTTGCACCGTGGACTTCCGACCGAACATTCTCGAGACGGGATCAATATGCGGTGTATACGTGATGTGACCATACATAGCATCTTCCAATTGCTTTTTTCGTTCTTGAATTTGTTGATGATCTTGCACCGACAACCGTCGCACTCGTTGACTCGGTGTTTCTTCTAAGATTTCTGGTCGCTTCTTGGTAATGATTTTCACCGTTGATTCTTCCAAGGTGGGTTTAAACCACTGCTGATGTCGTTCATCTTCTTCTCGAATCATCGCTTCTTTCGTGGCCTTTACACGTTGTTGATGCATGTCCATGCGTTTCTCAAAATCCGCTCTACAGGGACACGACCAGCGATCAGTCATTGTTCAAGATTATCTCACGTTATACAGCACAAACTTACCTAATATCATCGTTGGATTGAATGATCTTCTGAGAACCTTTGCTGATTTTCGGAGGCTCCATTTGTTTCGATAATTCCACTTCACGTTCATACAATAGCTGTTGCTTCTTCCGCTTCAGCCGAATACTTTCTTCCATCAACCGTTTGCCGACATCACGATCCCGATCCAACACACGATATGCTTCTTCTACCCCGGAAAATTCGCCACCATTTTGAAGCAAACTATTCGTGACATCTTTCATGGCTCGATCTTCAGCCATCGATTTACTACGTTGATCGATTTGCGGTTGGAAGGTAAACGATGCACTCCGCTCTTGTTCATACGATTCACGAAGACGATTCATATGCTGCTGTCGTTCCTTTTGCAATTGCGCTAAGCGCTCATGAATGGGACGTTCTTCCACATGATATTTAGGGTTCACACGCACTTGCGGTTCAAACGTATATTGCATCATCTCTTCTTCGTGGATTTGTTCCGCGAGCATGTGGCGTCGTCGATATCGTTCCGCCGCTTCATCATGTAAGCGAGAAGATGCCTTGTTGACGTATGCTTCGGCATCACCATATTCATCGAGAATCGTTCGCGAAGGACTTTGACTTCGACGATTGATTTGTGGTCGAAAGGTGCACTGCATCAGATCGATCTTCTCAAATTCGTACTTCATGCGTTCGCGCTCACGACATTTCTCGAGATATTCTTCGTGCAACTGCTGAATACGACTGGGGCGGTATTTTGGTGCCTCGTTGGTTCCTTCTTTGGCAGATTCCGTCGTTTCCATTTTCGATTTCTTTCCTTTGAAAGTGGAAGTGGTAGAGAGTTGTGGGGTGAAGGTGTGTGTTTTCCGAAATTCTTCTTCGGCTTGCTTCATCAATACCTCTCGTGTATTACGACGAATGATGGGCCTTCGAGGACTACGAGACCGCGACTGCGATCGTGGTGACCGTGATAGTGTTGCCAGTCTTTGTGTCATTGGTGTGTGCGTTGCGGGCTGAACACGACTTCGGGACCGACGGGGACGACCATCGAATTCATGCGATGAATCCAACGAGTCTGCATCAGCATAACGGTAATTGTTGCTGGAATCACCAATGACGTCTTCATCGTCATCATTTGCTATCTCAGGAACACTGCCGTCCATGGAGTCTTCCTCTTGAAAGAGCGTCGTTTGAGGGTTATCAGTGTTCTTCGTTGAGTAATCGACAAACTTCTCGTGCGGATCAAGACTTCGGGTAAATTTGATGGTGGCACCCAAATCACTATGATTACTCAAAGAATCTGGAGAATCATCATTGGATTTTCGAGCGTTGCCTTCGGATTTGCGGCTAAAGAGCACCGCACTGACATCGACCGGTTGGTCACTTTGCATGATCCGGAAAAGACTTGGTGATTCGGAAGGCACTGCATCGGAAGGACTGTTGTCAGCACTTCCAAATCGAATAGTAGCCTTCAAAGGAGGTTCCATAAGGCCTTCTTTTTCGTCCTCAGATTGTGGTTGATATTGATATGAAAGAGAATCGGTGAATTTTCCTGAGCTCAAAATCTCAGTGCGTTGCGCCTTGCGATTCTGATGGTCGGAAAGCAGTCTTTCAATCAACGCCTCCCGATCTGAAGGCTGAGAATATCTCCCTCCTGAAGATTTCGAGGCAGGTGCAGCCTCATCACGCGATAAGAATGACATTTTGTCTCCTTGCGTCTCAGAACCTTCCATCGGTGACTTTGAAGACCGGCTTGTATCTTCCTCACGATGCTGGTGTAGTTGCTCAGTGTCCATCCGATCAAAGTTGAAGCTGTTTCTCAACGATCTCCTCACTTCCATACTGCTCTGTAGATAGTTTTCAGCGTCA
This sequence comes from Poteriospumella lacustris, assembly GCA_008000375.1. NCBI lineage: Eukaryota > Chrysophyceae > Chromulinales > Dinobryaceae > Poteriospumella > Poteriospumella lacustris. Next base: position 102,159 of record SMOI01000091.1, read on the forward strand.
TGTATTTGACTTTGTAGGTCGTCGATGTTAAATCCATCCTTGTTGCTCATTCTTTCACGATTATTTCAGTGCGAATCAAGGATGGATTAATGTCATACGACAAACTTGTACAAATATGAAGGCTTCTCAGTTGCGCTATACAATGTAGATCATACAATAGATCAGACAAAAGCAGCAGTTGATGTGTGAGCAAATCAAATCATCCCGCCGCCTCACCACAGCAGAGTTCGGACCATCATCATGTCTCCAACGAAGACAAATCTGAAACTGCCCAAGGTCTGGTTTCCAACGGTCATGTGATGGAGAGGAGGGTGTGTTGCCATTCCACTGGAAACACCTCCACTGCTCTGTGAATGAAGGGATGTGCTAAGAAGTATATTCCTGCAAAATGTAACGAACAAAAAACCGAACAACAACAACTCGACCACTTCTCCACTTCCAAGACTATTTGCATTCTTCTTAATCAACTTTCGCTTTCATTATTTAGAAGTGTGAAAGTGTAGAGGTGACAAGATACTGAGTTGTTCAATTTGTTGAGTGTTCGCCTTGTTTGCAAGTTTTATTGTTCTTGAGCATTGTTTACTCAACTGTCTGGGCGCTGCCTGCAACGGATAAAATGGACCTTGAGAAGGAACTCGCAGGGTTTAGCAAACATATTCCCAAAGTTCTGCGACAGCAACTCATTTGTGAGCTTGTCAATGATTACATTCAAAAACGAGATGGCTCTAACCTCCATGCAGAGGTTAAAATTCAGCCAACAATTCAGCGCTTTTATGGCGCATTACTGTTTGTCGATATCTCAGGATTTACAGTCCTGTCTCAGAAATTGGATGTTGAGTCATTGAAAAACAATATCAACAACTACTTCAAGAAGATGCTTGAAGTGGTCGACAAATGGGGAGGTGATGTGATAAAGTTTGCTGGCGATGCTTTGTATATAATTTGGCCGGTCAATGTTCACTTCAATCATGTCAAATCGCCCGCCAGTGATGCAGCAAAGAAGGCCAGTAGCAATTCTCTTCACCATCAGGATGATTTAGAATCTAATCCACAGTTTCAACTGGAAATGAAACGAGCCTTAGAGAAAGCTGTCGCTTGTGGCTTGGAGATTTGCAGCAGCTGTGGCCGACACGAAGTGTTTATTGGAGAGAGTAACGAACGACAATCGAATCAATTAGGCGTTCTGGGACGACTTCTTCCAAATTTTACATCGTTTTTAACCACCACGAAAGTTTCCCCCACCACAACCAACCACACAATATCGCACTTGGATGTGCATGCTGGTGTCAGCATGGGCTTGATGGCGGCGATCGACATTGGTTACGATGAGCGATGGGAGTTTTTCATTTTGGGCGATCCCATTGCTGGAGTAGCAGCAGCAGAAGCATCCGCTGAAAAAGGTGATGTGGCCATGTGTCCCAAGTCGCATTCTGTGCTTCACCCCAACGGTGACCCTCAACGGCCTGCCAATAGTCCCAAGGGTATCGGATCTACGAAAGGAACAGTTGAATTTGGGGATGTGGTATGCGCTTGTGGCTGTATACGCAATGCAGCGGGCAGTTACATTGTGAAGATGTCCGGGGGAGAAGCCCCAAAGGGAGTGAAAGCATTGCGTCGTAGCCGATCCAAATCGAAACTGGAAGAAGCTGTGTTGCAACAAGAACTAGCGTTACAGGACGGTCGATTGGTCGAAGCGATTTGTACAGACATTGAGAAGGCGTTTGTGTCTTCTCAAATGTTATTAAAGAAGCATTTCGTCGATGGTCATTCCAAGTATCGATCCAAACCTGGGCAGTCCCACGCAGCGGGGGCGACCGCCGTCGCCAACAAGAAATCAGCACAAAATCTGCATCAACACAATGAAATGGAAAAAGAATTCTTGCATGTCCTGAAAGAAACCATTCATGATCATTTCGTGACGTGGATGAAGAGTGCGTTAGTGGTAGAGACCATGTTTCATGTGCACGACGCCTCGCGTCATGATTATACCCCGCCACACAAATCATTAACGGGTGAATACTTCACCGTCCTGGGCAACATTTTCCATGCGGTGGTGGATCATCCCAATATTGCTCCCGATGGTGGATATCGACATCCGTTGGCCTTGGAAGCCAAATATCACGACTCGTCCGACAATTCGGATTTAGATACACCCGCCGGTTTAAAGTTGAAAATGAAAGGATTGAAACCAGACATGGCGGATAGTTATGACAGTCCACGGTTAGGTGGAAACATGAATCGATCACCTGCACCCATGGATTTGTCGGGTGGAGGTAGTACGAGTGTCGGTGGCGGTGGTGGGAATGCTCACGAAGCGACGTCCGCTTCGGAATTGCGGAGTGTGACGATTATGTTCATCAAAATCGATGGCATGGATATGCAGTTGACCATCGATCCCAATCGTTCCAAGGGTCATAGCAAAGCCCAGAATATTTGTTACGAAACCTTTGGGTTTTTAGATCGCACCGACAATGAAATCACCAGTGACGAATTGTTGTTGACCAAATTGCAAAGTTGTATCTCGGTCCTGGGTGAAGCGATTTACAGTTGTGGTGGACAAATGCGTCAGTTTATGGTTGACGACAAAGGTACGGTATGTATTGCCACGTTTGGTTTGCGAGGTGCGGTGATGGAAGACAATGCGGCATCGGCGATTGAGACGGGTTTGAAGATCATTCGTGGTCTCCAACGAATTGATATTATTTCCTCGATTGGTATTACGACCGGCAAAGCGTATTGTGGACAAGTGGGATCACCCTTACGCCATGAATTCGCCGTCATGGGACCATCCGTCAATCTGAGTGCACGGTTGATGTGTAAAGCGGGGCCCAATTCGATCATGTGTGATCATGAAACCGCGATTCGAGATCGGTCGCATGAATTCAACAAATTATCCGCAGTGGTGGCCAAAGGATACGCCCAACCGGTGATGACCTACAGCCCCAAATCGTCCGCCAATGCCATGATTCAACAAATGATGGCTCCCTCGGCGGAAGGTGGAAGTACACGGGTCTTGGCCTTGTCCTCGTCCTCGGGGAGTAGTTTACGGGTGCGGGTCGATTTCAAAACTGCCGAACGCGATCAATCGAAATTCTCGATGCGCGTGACCAACAAAAGCAACAATGAATTGCCACCGGGTGAACGTCTCTGGCGGTTGTTGGAAACGGATTTCTTCATTCCCAATGCGAACGAAACGTTTCTGGGGGAAGGTGTGGCAGAGCATTCGTATGTCAAGTTACACGGACGGAAACAAGAAATGGCGAAGATCTTTTCGGGGATGTTTACCAAGCGACGGAATGGATCTGTCTTCAATATCGAAGATACGTGTCGGATTGTGGCCTTGTGTGGCCCCGGGGGTATTGGGAAATCATCGATCGCGACGGCCTTTGCCGCGAAATTGTTTCATGCGTCGAAGAAAGACAACCAATTCAACGTGTTTATCATGAAGAATCGTCCGAGTAGTTTGCATAGCAACATTGTCTTCAATACCTGGCGTCCGATCATTGCGGAGTTGTGTCGCTCGGTCTACCGGTTGATGGGACATCATCATCATCCCCACAGCAACAGTAGTAGCAACTTAGTTGCTGCTGCCGCTGCTGGTGCTGGCGGTGGCGGTGGTGGCGCCAAACGTGGCAAGGCACAAGGGGATGTCAATGAATCGATCTTGGCAGGTTTCCGTGAAATCAGTAGTCAAATGCCCAAGGAATTGTCACGGTATGCTCCATTGTTGACCCGCACGTTTGGCTTCAACAACGACCGGATTGAAGAAGAAGATCGCATGGATCAACGCACGATGATGTTGAAATGTTGTGAGTTGATGGCCGGCATTGTCACGGTCAGTTCGAAGATGATGAAGAAGATGATTTTGATTGTCATGTACGTTGTTTCTTTTTTGCTCTCGCCCCGTTGTCGTTGTCGTTGTCGTTGTTGTCGCTGATGATGTTTGTCCATCTATGTGTGTACATATAGTGAGGATACGCAGTCGTTGGACGCGTGGTCGGTCGCGGCCTTGCATCAAATCTGGTTGTTGTCGACGGGTGTGACCTGTTTGGTGAATTATACCACCGCCGTGGTCGAATTGAACGGCGTCGGCTCTTGGAGTACCGATGTCTATGATACGGACCATCCATCGACCAATGACATGGGGTACGATGTCTTCCGTCGGTTTGACGATCCTCGACGGTTCAAAGTCATCGACATTGTTCCGTTGGATCGGGATGCCCTCGAAGGATTGGCCGAAGAAATGAACGGCGCGTGTGTCGGCCAAGCGGAAATCAATCGCATCTTTGAAGCCAGCGGTGGCAATCCCTTGTACGCGGTCGAGTTGGTGAAAACCGTCATGGCGAATCCGATGTTGATTCCGGTGTCACCGGGACGTGAACTGACCGATGGTGGTGGTGGGGGTGGTGGGCATGCGCACGCGATACCGTCGACGACGGATCTGAAAACGAAGATGGAAATGAACCACCGCGTCGAAGAAATCATTTGTTTCCGGTTGGATAAATTGGCTTCCCCGTTGCAAACGGTATTGAAAGCGGCCGCGGTCGCCGCGTCGAATGGCAAAGCCTTTGATGCGGTCATCATTTCGTTTATCTTGCAAGAACACGACTATTTCGCCGAAGAACACAGCAAGGGACCGTCCAGCTTCCGCAACGCGTCAGTGTTTGATGAAGAATCGTACACGGGCAACAACATGACACAAGTCGAAGAGGCCTTGGAAGAACTGGTGAGCAACGGTGATTTCATTCGCTTTGTGGTCGACAATGGCGACGAAGACGACGAAGAAGAATATTCGCGCGGTGGCGATGGATCTCCGACGATGATGTCGCCGGGTGGGGCGTCACGGAAAATGGTGGCGACGTCGACGAAGGCCTCGGTGAAAGCCCCCGCGATCAAACGACGTCGCGTGAGTATCACCGGGGACGACGAGGGCATGGAAAATACGCTGTTGATGGAATTCAAGATTCCCGTCGAACAAGCGACGATTTATGGGTTGATTGTGGACGAACAAAAGGAATATTTCCACGAACGTGTGGCGCTGTATTGCATTCGTCACATGTCGTTGATGTCCGGCAAGAGCGACGACATGAACATGATTGAAGAAGAAGCCTTTCATTGGGAACAGTCGTCGTTGTGGTCCCGGGCCTTGTCCGCGTATTTGAAATTGGCGGACATTGAACGACGGATTGGGCATGAACGCGCTTGGTTGCAATGTATCTACCGTGCGGCGAAAATGTACAAGTTTATGGAAGAAGAAACCTGTGCGATTTTCCCGTTCGAAGACAGTGTCCTGCAAGATGAATCGTTGGTGCTGACGATTATCAAAACCAAAGGCGACGTTCCCCAGCACATTTCCAGTGCCATGATTGATGGATTGGAGCGGGAATTGGATGCGGTGTACGATGTCTTTGCCGTCGATATGTTGGCCATTCCGAAGGTCGCGCGGTTGTATGTCGATTTGGTGAACATTCAGATGTTTTCCTTCGACGACATCGAACAGGTCACGTTTGCGATGGGCGTGGCGTTGAAGTTGTACGTCGCGTGCAATTACTGGCCGGAGTACCAGAAGCATCATACCCGGGACGATGGTCGTTTCTCCTCGGCGAAAGTGGGACGCATGATGGCGTTGAACAGTTTGCAAGTGCCCACGATGCAATTGACGGGTGGGATACGTTCGTCGATTGAAGAACGGCTGATGGCCGAACGGCACATGGCCATGAAGACGACCGATGCCGAGAATCACGAGTTGCTGTGCGCCGTGTCGATGGTGAAACTGATGTACGCCAAATTCTCCAACGCGAATCAATTTCTCAGCAAAACGTTACTCGATACGACGGGCAACCATTTGCATTTCTTCTTCATGGAACCGGCCCAAATCACCGCCATCAACAACGTGAAAATCTTGGAATTGGTCACGTTGCAACAAGATTTTGTACAAGCGGAAGAATTGCTGCGGTTGCGACAACATCACCGCACGGAGAACGATACGAAGATGCTCGTCCGCAACTACAACATGGATTACGGCATTTATCTGCAAGCACATTTGATGCAATACGCCTTGTTGGGGGGCGTCGCGGTACGTGATTCCCCCACGATGCGCTGGTTTGTACAAGAAATGCACAGTGTGGTGCGTATCTACAAACACGGCCCGTCGATTGCGTGGCTGCTCTTGTCGTTGTTGCCGACGTTGGTACACATTCATGAATACGGCGAAGCGATCTTCTTCATGGACGTGTATGTCAACTTGATGACGATGAACAAGACGATTGAAACGTTGCCCCCGATGCTCTTGACCATTTTCCGGACCTGGGTCCTGTGTATGCAAGATTTAGCGTATCGGAATCAAATAGAGCGGGTCGTGGATCCCACCGGCCATGAACTCTTGGCCATTGACAACATCGAAGCGGTGTTGGCCCAAATTGACAGTCATCCGTACGGTATTCGTTTGTGCGAAGAAAGTCTCGACGGAATCACGTTGCAATTGGACAATTTCATGTTCAACTGTGGCTGTAGTTTGGAATTCATTGCGCTGTCGTTGGCGTCGTATTTGATGGCGTGTTCGGGCAACGAAGAACGTCACGTGACGACGCAGAATGGTTTCATCAAACGGTTGGATGCGTTGTCGAAGTTGATTCAATATCAAGATCAATATGGATCGGCCTTGAACGTGATGAATACCATGGTGGCCTTCCGCATGTCGTTGACGTGCAACGAGTCCTTTCCGGGGAACATTGTGCGATCGAGTGTGGCCGATGGCTTCACCTATCGATTGTTTAGTTTCATTGAGGCGCATATGAAGCTGAAGATGTACCATACGGTGTCGTTTCTGGCCGATTTCGCGTTGAATTATTTGCATACGAACAAAGCCACCTTGACGCCCTCGATCGTGGAGAAATATCGGACGCTGATGGCCGAGGCAGAAGCCCGGAAGGCGAATTTACCACCGCGGACCGAACCGGGCCTCGACGAAGACGACGAGGACGATCACCGCTGACAAAGGCGATTGTTGTCGACCAAGTAGGCCGTCTTCTACCCGCCCCCTCACTTCTCTTCCCCTCCTCACTGTCCTTCTCTTTCCCCCTCCTGTCCCCTTCCTACCGCGGCCATGGCGCCATTTATTGTACATACTCTTTTACTGACGTTTTTTCCCCCTCTCGTGCATCGGTTTCTCTTGCTGCGTATGATGATTGTACACGTTATGTGTTTGGAAGTGAGAGAGGGAAGGAATAGGCCTTGGGGGTTGTACTGTGTGTGGAGGCAGCGACGCGTGACGTAGAGGACAAGGTGTCCCAAAGTAACCCACAGTGGCTCCCCAACCAACCCCCCCACACTTGATTGATCCCTGGCCACACGGAGCTGAGCTGTTCCCACTCGATTCGCATGTGTTGTGCTGGTGCGTCGCCTACTGTTTGTTTTTTCATGTTTGTGTTCGGGGTCGGACGGGGAACGGTGTGCACAGCTCATGGGGTGTCGCGCACGTTCTGTACAAATCATCGTTCTGTCACTGTGCAGTTGCGCTGTGGTGTTGGTATTTGTTGCGTTTCTCTTGAGTTGTTGTGGTCCATTCGCGCGGTCGTAGCTCTTGTTGGTCCTCGTTCATTTTCCGCTTTCACATCCACCGCGCCTCGCCGTTTTCTCCCTGTCTCTGCGTCTCTCTGCGTCTCTGTGTTTCTCTGTCTCTCTCGCCCACGCCTTTTCCAGTTGGTCCATTTGCAATCCTTCGCCTCTCGTCGTCCGCCCTAAGCAGAGCCTCTGTGCTCCTTCAAAACGGCCTCCTCGCCGCCCATTCGTTCATGCACGCCTCTACTCTGTGTGCCCTCTTCCCCCCTCCCCCCTTCTCCTCCTCCTCCAATCCGCGGCGTTTATTAGCGCATGTGTCGTTTTTGTGTTTGTGTTGGATCTGTTTTTCCTTGTGCGTTCCTCGACAGTTTGCCCCAAACTTACCACCCCCCACACACAGATGTGTCACAGGAACAGCGAGAAGACCCCAAATGCCTACGTATACGCCAAAGCGGGCTGCCCCCTAGCGTTTTATTGTTTTTCAATTGTTTGTGAGCGACGGTGGGCGGTGGTGACACTGCTCTCGACGAAACCCCACTACTGTGGTGTGTCGCGCGGCTGTCCCCACCCGTCCCCCCATGTGTCGCGTGAGAAAAAAAGAAATTAACCAGTGGCTGTTGTCGTCGTCGTCGTTGTTGCTGTTGTAGTTGTGGTAGTTTGCGCTTGAATCACTTACCCCCCCCTCCTCCCCTCCTCCTCACGTACCCACGTGTGCGTATGGTCTATTTCTCTCTCCCTTTCTGTGTAGAGGCCTTACTATGAGTCACAGTCGCCGCCCCCCCCCCATCTCCTCCTCATCCATCGCTCTGCTCTCGTTTCCCCTCCGCCTCTCTGGCTCTCTGTCTGTCTGTCTCTCTCCGCTCATTTGTTGACGTTATCCCCTCTCGAATTGGAATTTTCTATTTTGATGGACGCTCCATCTCATTGTACATCGCGTTGTGGATGTCCCCATCATCCCCCCATTTCTCCCGAATGTGTCTCTCTCTACACCTCTCCACCTCTCCCCCTCTCGCTAGATGACCCCCTCCCCGCCGCCCATCCTCCACCCTACCGACAGAGAGTTCATTCATCGTTCGTGTACAAGTTTTTGTTGCCCGCCGCTTTTCTTTGATATGTTTTCGTGGTTCTTCCTCCGTCGCGGAGCTGTGCACACTTGCTGCCCCGCCACCCCCGACCTGGTAGTTGTGCCTGCTGTAGGGCTGGTTTTGGCGTATTGGTCACATCCTCTTGTCGCGCCTAACGTAACTCAAGTAGTTCAAGTATCGGACGCGCAACCCCCTTTTTTAAATGGAAGAAAAATGCATACTTCTCTCTCTCTCTCCCCCCCCCCATCCCGCCCTCGATAGTCAAGTTACAGGTACAAGGCGGCCAAGGTGACAATGCTGCTCCACCTCGAAACAACACACGAGCAGGACTCGCAGTAAAACAACAACCAACAAGCCAACCAACAAACAAAAAGACTGTTGGGACAGCCGTCAAGGAAGACGCTGGTGGGGGGGGGGGGAGGGAGTGATGTTCTCTCTGTTCACGTTCTGCGTTTTACGTGTGCAACAGCCACGCGAAAATGAGATGGGCTTTCTCCTTCGGAACCAACGTCAGCACATGGTGCCCCGCCGGATAATCGGTTTTGCCATCCGCCGTTTTCAATTGTCCACACAACTCCAAATCATGTTCATGATGCGTCATCGAGTTCTTCACCGCTTTCTCTACACACACAACACACACACAAACACAGACCACAACCATAATAGATAAGGAAAACGTCCCTACACACGCACACAGTACATGCACCCGACACGATAGATGCAGGCGCTGGTTGTGTACGCTTACCTTTGTCGTAGACGTATCCCTTGGCGGCATTGTCCACGTTGAAATTGATCAATACCTCCAACGGGGCTTCCCACAACTTACTGAATCCCTTGGGCAAAGAGCCCCAAATACCCGGCGTTTGACAGATAAACACCGGTCCGGGTCGTTCAATGTCAAGTTTCAACGACAGAGGGCCGGCGTTGTCACTGGCATACATCAAATACTTGAAATCCAAGTATCCTTTCTCTTTACTACGTTGGATCAAGGCCTTGTCGACGATATTCTCGTAGATAATGAAATGCCAACCGGCCCCGGCCGCGTCAAAGCTGGTCACGGCTTCCTCTGAAGCCAATCCCGTCAAAACCAAGCTTTTCAACGACGCAGATTGAATGGAACGAGGTTGATAGTCCGTATGACAGGTCATGTTGTCGACAAAGAACGAACGATGTTTCGTTTCCGCTGGCATGGGGCGATACAAGGAATCCGCATGATGCCGCACGTCTTTCAACGCCGCATCAGGCGAACGATGTTCCAACAACTTTTTCAATTCTTCCAGCGCGTCGACATAGATCAACAGCCAGAAATACGCATGATGCGAGGCACGCAGACGATGTGCAATGACGGAAGGATGCCACGAGGCCGCACCTAACATCCATTTCTTGATGTACGGACCCAAACACGCATAATCCGTATGTTTCTCGTGTTGAAACGTTTGAATGGCCGCACCATGGTAAAGCTTGGAAATGCCAGAGACGAAACCCCACTGCAATAAATGACGTGGAAACGTTAAAAAGGGGGGGAGGGAATAAAGCACGAAGGAGGAAGAGAGAGTGAGAAGAACGTACCGCACGATGGTATTCATCTTTGTTGCCTTCCGACACCAATTCGATCGGTGTCATACCCAATAACTTCTTTTCTGCTGCCGTTAAGACATGTGGTCCATTTTTACATTGATCTTCTTGCCAATGACCGGTATTGGATTCAGAAAAGACGACGACCGGTTTCGTGGGAATGGTCATCGCTTGACGTACAAAGGTTTCCATCGCTGATCGCCCATCACAGAAGTAATTTTGTTCCCAATGAACAATGTCTGCATCTAATCCAGCGAAATATTTGATGCAGACGTCGTATGGGACACAGGGATTGTTGCCCAAGGCGACGTTTCGTGACTCGAAATCAATATCCATCGCCTGAAACGAGGTCTTCATCATTGTTCCCAGTACCACGGGTGTGGAATCATTGAAGAAGGAATCATGACCAGCAGTGACAGAGCTATGGTAGTGGTAGTGTACGGAACGGATGAGTTAGTAGTGATGAGGGGTTGCGACAGAGCGAACGAGCATTACCTGCCAGAAAAGCTTGCCACAAACTTCTGAGGCTTCTGCGTCATAATAGACTGAAGAAGTCGATCTAAATACTTGTATTTCAAGATTTCCCAACTGCTTTTGTGCATGAAACACGACTTGAGGAAGTTGGGGTATTTGTCGACTTCCCATTCCTTGTGAAGAGCCGCGATTTGCTCTTTTGCCAATTTGATTGCATTGTCCACTTTCTCAAAGATGGCTTTGTTATCCGCAGCCACTTGGCAGACAAGTAACGCAATCAACAGGAGAATGATTTGCATGGCTACAGTTATAC
>SMOI01000092.1:6411-49428 GCA_008000375.1 Poteriospumella lacustris
CAACTGTTGCTCAGTTTCTATATCCTTGTTCTTGTGAAAAGAAAGTCGGAGAACCATGAGAGTTTTGAAGCACCACGAGAAGAAATTGTTGAAGAAAGTCGACTTCTTCGATTGGAAAGATGAGCGCAATGTTCGAGAAGCACAGATCATCCGAAGATATCATTTACAGGACCGTGAGGATTACACAAAGTATAATAAAATTGTTGGTGTTATCACAAAGTTGGTGAGCAAATTGAGAAATTTGCCCAAAGAGGATGACGTCCGAAACAAGTTGTCGGTCTCGTTGATGCAAAAACTCTTCACTATGGGCTTGGTGAACAAAGAGAGCTCATTGATGGCTGCAGAGAAGTTGACAGTATCAGCATTTTGTCGTCGTCGTTTACCGGTTGTCATGGTTCGTTTGAAAATGTCTGAGACTTTGAAGGAAGCAACAACCTTGATTGAACAAGGCCATGTCCGTGTTGGTCCTCACGTGGTCACTGACCCTGCTTTTCTTGTGACTCGAACATTCGAAGATTACGTCACCTGGGTGGACAGTAGCAAAATCAAGCGTATTGTTATGCAGTATAATGATAAGGTCGATGACTATCAACTGCTTGGAAACTAAAGTGATGAGTCACCGAATATCTGTCGTTTCCCTTCTTTCACTAATTTGTATCATAGCTACTTACAGAAACCTAATCATTATATATACAATGTAAATGCTGGTTTAATTCATGTCTTTTCTTTCAGCTTGAGTCGGAATTTTGTTCAACAAGAAACTCCACCAACTTTTTCTCGATGCTGAAGAGGATCTCAGGCATCGAATAGTAACGCTCTAGTTGTTCCGACAGAAACACTTGCTGCTTGAAGCGGCGTGCCAATCGCCGGGCCAACGAGTCACCGTATTCTTCACTAATACTTCCATTGGAGACTCCACCAGAGCGTACCAGAGTTGATGTTAAAGGACCTTCGGAAGGTTCGATCAAATTCGGCATGGCAACGATCAGATTTGAGAATGAGGCATCCGACGGACCATGCGCAAGAACATCACCACTGTCCGACAACCAAATGTAAAAGCTCTTGTTCATTCGAATGAGCCAAATAGCCACAGCATTTAATCCCACAATAGGAATCTCTCCGTCATCGGGGATTGTGATGAGTTCGGCTTCTCCTGTCATAATGTTGACCGAAATGACACCCTTGCTGGACTTCATTTTCGGCAGTGTTCACTCAATGGATTGCGACGCGTCAAAAGGAGATGATTTCAAAGGAAGCTCCCATCAATGCTTGAAAAAGGTATGTTTTACTCAGCGGATGCGTTCGATGACCGAGGACCAAGTGAAGCTTTGTGTCGCAGACATTCCAAACAGTCCAAACTTCCCCAAAGTTCTGAAAGCGGATCTTCTTCAAGGACACGACAGTTTACATTCACAAACAAATTTGGTTTCGATTCTTCGTTTGGTGTCCACTTCTTGCATCTTCCCTCTATTGGAAATAAACTGACGAAATATTGAAATGGAGGAAAATTGGGAAGAAAAGGTTTGGCTGATTTTGTACTTCGTCGTGCTGAACACAGTTTTGGTGTTCGTAGCCGCAGGTATCATGGTGTTTCAATTCAAAAGGAAGTTTCCCGAAAAAAGTTGGACAATCGCTTTAGTTGATACAATCATGTTTCCCTTAAGAAAGCTCCGCATTGGTCCATTCAAGAGAGGAGAATGGTCCATTGCCAATTCCATGGCGCACGCGGAGGAAGTTACTGGCCTTCATGACTGGGGGGATCGAACGTTTATGGAAGCATATAAGGCTTTGCATGCAGGTCGCATTCATAAGCGCTTGCGCTTCACAAATCTGGGTCAGTTCATTATGCAGAATGAGTTTGAGATGATTTTTGGGCGCCGCCTTCGAGCTATCGACTACTTGAAGCGCCATCCCGAAATAGAGAAGATTCAGATCAAGGAGCCCATTTTCGTTTTTGGTCTTGGTCGTTCTGGTACGACATTCACGCACCATTTGCTCTCAATGGATCCGAACGCTCGTTCCCCGCTGCTTTGGGAACTGATGTTTCCAGTTCCCGAATTCAAGGAAGATGACCGAAATTTGAGCAAAGAGAAGTTCAAGACATTGCATTTCATCGATCGCGATATGCGAGCTCAACGTCTTCGCGATCGTTTGAAGATCCGGTCTGTTTTAGGTCAAGATGGAATGGAACAAATGCATGAGGTGGGTGCGGACTTACCTGAGGAGTGTTTGCATGCTCTTTGTGACGAATACCCTGCTGGAGTTAACCATATCTTCACTTTCTTGAATGACTGGGAGCTGTACATGAAACGATCGATTGAAGCAGGGGACGCGACTCGTGGCTATAAGTGGTACAAGAAACTTCTTCAGATTCTGACCTATCAGATGGGAGACTCGGAGAACCCACGCCGATGGGTCTTGAAGTCCCCACTGCACATTCTTTTCTTACCTCAATTGATTGAAGCATTTCCAGATGCCAAACTTGTGTGGTAAGTTCATACCAAGTCGCTTCTGTTTGTGCTTGTACTTTTTCTCACGGAAGACGCATTCATTTTGTCACAGGGCTCATCGTCACCCTGCGCCAACTGTCACATCAATGTGTACGCTTACGAAAGCTCTGCACAGCATGTACTTTGATCGTGACACGCTTTTCCCTTTCGAGCACGGTCGAAGCTTGTACAACTTGACTACTTATTTGTTGCCAAAGGTTGACAAGGAACTGAAAGAGTTGAAAGTTCCCATTTCGCACGTGCTTTACGAAAATCTTGTGGCAAATCCGGTGGAAACTGTGCGCAAAGTTTACAAAGACTTTGGAATGGAAGTGAGCGATGAGTACGAAGCAAAATTACAAAAGTTCTTGGAAGAAAACGCTGCCCGTCGTGCGAAAATCGCGGAACGCAAAGGTCGTTCCAAATCGGAACCACTCAATTTGTATCATCCTGCAGAATATGGTCTAACAAATGAGCAATTGAGTGAAGGCATATTTGCGGACTACATCAAACAATATAATATTACCAGCCCCAAGTAAAAAGGGTCTCTGTGCACTCTTTGCTGATAGTTTCGAAAACATTTCAAAATAGATATTTTTCCATTTGTAGTGGTAGAGTTTAGAAATCTCAACAACTTTTGTAACATTTGCTAAACAAGAAGTAGAACCAACCAACATGTCAGGTCTTCTTACGAAAGCAATACTTCGACTTCAGAATGGAACAGAGGACTCAACAACCAAATGCATAGATTTTGGGAGGTTTAGGTAACCGTTTCATCCAAATGTGAGACACAGAGCGCCTGCTGCTTGGTGCTGCTGCTGTGCCGAAGAGAAACGGACGGTTTGTTTCTGATCGTTTTTCTTGTCGTTCGAACGTCAACAAGATCTGTGTGGAAAGGGATGTCTTGTCCATAGTTATGCACAAAACATCTTTAACTTTAAGTCTTGGGTCGTGTGATTTGTTCTATTTTTCTTAATCCCAGCATTTGGTGCCCAAGATCGTGAATTACCTATCTTATATTTGAAAAACTACTGCACTATTCAATTTTCAATTGATCAGGTATGCTTTGTAAACGACCAACCGCGAAGAAACTGAGTTGTTAATGGAGGTTTTCTTCATCATGCTACAGGAAAAATGTCTGAAGATAGATCAGATAAGCGTCTTGATTACTTGAAGGAGAGAATCTCTGCAGCATTTCCCAAGCTAGCTGGTGCTAAGCTTGACAAGACTTTGGCTTCTGACGAGATCAAGTAAGATTGAAAGATGCACTCGCATTTTAATCAACTTGAGATTTAAACATTTTTTTTGTTCACAGGGAAGTTTTGGTGTCTTTCTGCGAAGATGACCAAAAGCGATGTCTGATTGTTCCAGAATCCATGAAGCTGGATTTTGTCATTCCATCGAAGTTGACCAAAGGCAAAGTCCTCATGTTTTTGAAACTTGAACCTTGTGTCCTCAAGTCCGAAAACATTGTAACCTCGTTGGCTGTTTTGGAGTTGGGTCCAAACCCCTTCGAGCATTTGGAGTTGATGGCAAATGAAGTTTTCTTGCCCGTTTTGTCGAATCCACAGAACCAAGCCAAGTGGGGCGAGGTTCACACTCGTGAAATTTTGGATCGTTTTCACAACTTCTTGTCGAGCACAACTATTTTGTGTGGACAAATCAAAGGTGAAACTCGTTTGCCGATGCCTCCCATCGATTTGAGCGGTGGACCAAACACGGGCAAGAATCGAATTTCGTTGTTGGAAGGTGCCATCATCACCTGGACGAAGCAAATTCGCAACGTTTTGAAGCAAGATCCTGAATCTCAATTGAAAGCAGGCATGCATCCAACTCCTGAAGTGGAAATTGAGTTCTGGCGAAATCGTGCGAGCAACTTGAACAGCATTGTGGAGCAACTCCGCGGTCCACGCATTCGTCGTATTCTTCGTCTTTTGCAGCAATGGAAGAGCACGTACTATAATACCTTCGAGAATTTGATCAACGAAGTCTTGGAAAATCGTATGGAAGCAAATGACAACACCAAGTACTTGCGTACCTTGGAGGAGTGGTTTGCTCGTTTGAACAGTGAAGACGACTTCCCAAAGACCGTCGAATTGTTCAAGCCAATGCTGCACATCATATTGTTGATCTGGAAGAACTCCAAGAACTACAACGTGACGAACCGTTTGGTTGTGTTGATGAAGGAGATTTGCAACAGTCTCATCAAGCAAGCGACCAAGTACGTCAGTGGTGAACAGATCTTTGCGATGATCGAGTCTGAGGAAGCCAATCTTGCTGCTTCTATGTTGGAAACCACACTTCATGTGTGTGATACCTTCAAGAAGACTTATTCTGATTATAAGAATACAGCAAATGCCGAATGTCCTGCGAACCCTTGGCGTATTCCGAACAGCGCTTTGTTTTTGCGTTTGGATTCGTTCTTGGAAAGATGTCGCGATATTTTGGACTTGACGTCGACCATTGTGCAATTCTCCAAATTGGCGAAGATTGAAATCGGAGGAACTAAGGGTAAAACCTTGACCGCTTCGATCAAGCAGATCTACGAGGATTTCCATCATTCCGTTGCCAAGTTCAAGGCCGTTCCGTACGATATCATGGATGTTGGAGCCAAGGCGTTCGATGATGACTTCTATGAATTCCGTTGCTCTATCAAGGAGTTGGAACGCCGTCTTGGTGCGGTGGTTAGTCTGGCCTTCGATGATTGCTCCAACGTGTATGGCAAGTTCAAGCTTTTGGATAGCTTCGAAGGTTTGTTGGAAAGACCCATCATTCAAGACGAGCTTGAGAAGAAGTACATTGGCTTGGTGCAGGCATACGGCCAAGATTTGAAGACGGTGCAAGAAATCTTCCTTGAATACCGTGACTCGACTACTCCTGCTTTGTGGAATCTTCCTCCCATCGCTGGTGCGTTGACTTGGTGCCGCGGTTTGATTGATCGCATTGAAATTCCTTACGCGAAGCTCCAACAACTGGATTCCAATATTCTGGAACGTGAGGAAGCCAAGGAAGTCATCAAGGTCTTCTCGAACATTCGTAATGCTTCTTTGACTGAATTTGAGACCCAAAAGATCGATGAATGGGGACGTGACGTGGAGCAATCCTCTCATTCCAAGTTGAAGTTGCCTTTGTTGACGCGCAATGCTGAAACTCGTTTGTTGACGGTCAATTTCGATCCTGCGTTGGTACGTCTTCTTCGTGAAGTGAAATACTTCTTGTTGTTGGGATTGAATGTGCCCGATACCGCGTTGGAGATTTACAAGCAAGTTGAAACGTTCCGCGCCTGGACTGGTAACTTGGATTTGATTGTCAACATGAACAACGATGTGTTGAACATTCTCTTGCCAGTTGAACGTCCTTTGGCAATGCCTTACTTGACCAAGTTTGATAGTGTCATCGAGAAAGGTTTGGCTGGCTTGAACTGGAAGTCACCTGGTATCACCGACTTCATTTCGGAAGCCATGGAACAAGTCAAGACTGTTTCCGAGGTGGTTCGTAGTATGAAGAACAACTTACGTCACGTCAACGAGCAATTGCAATTGCACAACAAGCCTTTGTTGGTCCGCAAACCTAAGCCTATCTTGAAGGATGAATTCGAAAAAGACCATAAAAACTTCGTCAAGGAACGTTATGCGGAAATCAAGGAAGCCGGAAAGAACATTCACAACATGGTGAAAGAGACGAACAAGACCTTGCGTGCTCCCAATGCTTCCAATGATTGGAAGGCATATGTTGACTTCGTGAACAATGTGGTGGTTGATGGTCTTGCACGTATTGTGTATACCTCGTTGGACTTTTTGTTTGAACAAATTGATCCTGCTACCATTACCCGTGAAGACAAGATGCCGCTCATTGAGATTAAGTTGGATTTGGTCTCTGTCAAGGTGGACGAAGTTCGACACGATGAAGTTCGCTTCATTCCTGATTTGAAGGAATCCAGCGGCAAGGGTGTTCGTGATTTGATCAACAGCTGGATTGGATCTTTCTTGCATGTGGCGAACTTGATCAAGCGTCTCGACAACGAAGGCACGTATCTTCGTGAAATCCATGCGGACCACAACGTCAAGATGTTGTTGGCCATCATCAGTGATACGTTGGAACAAAACGAGGAATCCTGCATGGGTGTCCTGCGTCAATACGAGAAATTCAACTATCTCTGGTTGACTGACATGTCTGAATACTTTGCGAAGTTCTTGGAAGAAGCCATGGTGATGAGCCCCAACGGACAATTGTTGCCGAACTTGGACAAGTTCAAGGAAGCCATTTGCAAGTATGAAGCTGTTCGTGACCAAGTTCAACAATTCCAATCTCCATTGGATGTTGGATGGTTGCGTATCAACACTCAGCCGGTCAAGTCTCAATTGTTCACGTGGACTTCGCGTTGGATCGACTTGTTCATCAACCATTTGAAGTTGGTGATCAACGAGAAGTTGAACAATTTGGTGTCGTTCATTCAACGCGTTTCCGTTGGACTTGATATTCAAGTGACCGAGAACCATTCCAAGGAAGGCAAGAGAGACTTGATGCGGGTCATGAGTGATATTCGTGATGTCCGTAAGGCTGAATTCTTGTACAAGGAGATGTTCCAACCATTGCAAGACTGCTTGGCGATCTTGAAGGGTCACGGCGTTGATTTGTCGACGTTGGAGAAGATTCATGGCAAATGGGTGCAAGATTACTTGGACGAGGCACCCATGTTGTGGGAATCTGTCTTGAAGAAGACCAACCGCAAGAAGGAAGAGATTCTTCCCTTGCAGATCAGTGAAGTCGAGAACTTGAAAGTCGATTTGGAGAATTTCTTCATGTCGGTTCGTGAATTCCGCAACAATTTCCGTGCGAAGGCTCCTTTCACCTTCACGGGTTCTCCTCACGAGGCCTACGTGTTGATGGACAATCACGCGGTGGATTTGATTTCCAAGGACGCTGAAGCGAAGCGCTTCAATGAATTGGAAGAACTCTTTGAGTTGCAAGTTTCTCGTTACAACGAAATGAGTGACACGCGATCGGAATTGCGTTTGTTGAAGCAAGTCTGGGACGTGAAGGACATGGTCTTGAACACGTACACGTCTTGGAACGGCCAATTGTGGAATGAAATCAAGACGGAGGACTTGGAAGATATCAACAAGACGTTGTTGAAGAACTTGCGTAAGATGGGTAACGATTTCGGCGTCGTCAAGGGCTGGGTCGTTTACCGTTCCATCGAAGAGACGATTAAGAATATGTCCATTGTGTTGCCCTTGATCAACGACTTGCATTCCAATGCGATGCGTGATCGTCACTGGAAATCCTTGGCCAAGGTCTGCGGTGTCAAGTCCATTGATCCCAATGATCCCAAGTTCACTTTCGAGGATATGATTCGCTTGAAGTTGCACGAGCACACCGAAGACGTGGAAGAAATCGTCGAAACCGCGAACAAGGAGTTGAAAATTGAGAAGAAGCTTCGCGACATTGAAACCCTTTGGCGTGACATGTCGTTGGAGTATGTTCCTCACAATGATTCCGAAATGTTCTTGGTGAAGTTGAGCGAAGAAGTCATTGAATCGTTGGAATCCCATCAATTGGAGTTGCAAACGATGATTGGTATGGGAAAATTCGTCGATTTCTTCCGAACCCGTGTCATTGAATGGCAAGAGAAGTTGGGTTCGATGGAAGATGTGCTCAAGGTGTGGGTGAACGTGACCAAGTCCTGGGCTGCCTTGGAAAGTATTTTCTTGGCTTCTGCGGATATCCGCTCTCAATTGCCTGATGATACCAAGCGTTTCGAAGGCATTGATTCGGAGTTCAAGGAGTTGATGAAGGATGCCGTCAACGTGCCCAACTGCGTTCAAGTGTGCTTGGTCGATGGTCGTCAAGAGGCCCTTGCCAGTATGATGGCTCGCTTGGATCAGTGCCAGAAATCGTTGAACGAGTACTTGGATCAGAAGAAGAAAATTTTCCCTCGTTTCTATTTCGTGTCCAACGTCGCTTTGTTGGATATGTTGGCGAACGGTACCAACCCTCCGAAGATCATGAAGTATTTGGGCGATTGTTACGACTCTCTCGATGAGTTGGTGTTCGTGAAGGACGAACAAGGCAACACGAACATCAAGCTTGCTGACGAAATGATTGCCAAGGATAAGGAACGCTTGAAGTTGTTCGAACCTTTCGCCTTGGAAGGTGAAGTTGAGCGCTACTTGAACAATTTGACCGAAGCGATGCGTACGACCTTGAAGATCAAGATGCAAGATGGTTACACGACGGCTGGCTTGTGGGAAGTTGAGAAGCCTCGTCACGAGTGGCTCTTCCACTACCCTGCCCAGACTGTTGTCACGACTACTCAAATCTACTGGACCGAAGAAACCGAGACTGCGCTGGATGATTTGTCCGGTGGCCAAGAAGATGCGATCAAGCGCTACCTCAACGTTTGTGACACTCGTTTGGCGGAGTTGATCAAGCTGGTCTTGGGCAGCTTGAGCAAGGGTGATCGTGTGAAGATTATCACCATCATTACCTTGGATGTGCACGGACGTGACGTGATTCAAAAGTTGATTGACGAAAAGGTCGAAGACAAGGAGGCTTTCTTGTGGGTCCAGCAATTGCGTTTCGTCTGGCAACCTGGAAATTTGGACACAGAAATTCGTATTACTGATTTCCGTACCAAGTATTTCTATGAGTGGATCGGAAACACCGGTCGTTTGGTGATTACGCCGTTGACTGATCGTTGCTACGTCACCTTGACGATGGGTCTTCGTTTGTTCTTGGGTGGTGCTCCTGCTGGTCCTGCCGGAACTGGTAAGACGGAGACTACCAAGGATTTGGCTCGTGCGTTGGCTTTGCCTTGCTACGTGTTCAACTGCTCGGATCAGATGAACTACCAGACCATGGCTGATATTTTCCGTGGTTTGGCACAGACGGGTACTTGGGGTTGCTTCGACGAGTTCAATCGTATTTCGATTGAAGTCTTGTCGGTCGTTGCAACGCAAGTGAAAACGGTCCAAGATTGCATCAAGAAATTGGCCATTGTGTCTAACCGTGAGCCTGAATACCAGCACTTGCCTCCAGGCTTGCCGCCGGTGAAGATTGGTAACTTCACCTTCGAAGGTGATTTGATTTCCATTGTCCCAACCTGTGGTTTCTTCATCACCATGAATCCTGGTTATGCTGGTCGTACGGAATTACCTGAAAACTTGAAGGTGTTGTTCCGCTCGTGTGCCATGATTCGTCCGGATTTGAAGTTGATCTGCGAGAACATGTTGATGAGTGAAGGTTTCCAAGGAGCTCGTAAGTTGTCGATCAAGTTCGTGACGTTGTACGAATTGTCTTCCGAATTGCTGTCCAAGCAAGCGCACTACGATTGGGGTCTTCGTGCCGTCAAGTCCGTGTTGCGTGTTGCTGGTAGCTTGAAGCGTGGTGAGCCTGATAAGAGTGAGGATGAGTTGTTGATGAGAGCCTTGCGTGATTTCAACACGCCTAAGATTCCTGTCAATGATACTCCTATCTTCTTGCGCTTGATTTCTGATTTGTTCATGGGATTGGATGCGCAATTGAAGGTCAACGACAAGTTGAAGGAAATCGTCCAAGTGGTGACCAAGGAAGAGAAGCTGAGAACGGACGACGCGTTCGTGTTGAAGGTGTTGCAGTTCCAAGAGTTGTTGGATGTGCGTCACTCCGTCATGTTGCTGGGTCCCACCGGTTGTGGTAAGACTACCATCTGGAAGACACTGGTGAATACACACAACTGGGATGTGGAGAAACAAGCATACAAATCGAAGCGTACTTGCGTGTATGAAACGGTGAACCCGAAGGCAGTCACTGGTGATGAGTTGTATGGTTACATGACTCTTGCCAAGGACTGGAAGGACGGTGTGTTGTCCATCATCATGAGAGGTATGGCGAAGAACGTTGCCGAGCAAGGTTTCCATGACCACCAATCGTACAAGTGGGTGGTGTTGGATGGTGATATCGATGCCGTGTGGATCGAGTCGATGAATACCGTCATGGATGACAACAAGGTGCTTACCTTGGTGTCCAACGAACGTATTCCCTTGTCTGAAGCAATGCGCATGGTTTTCGAGATCAATTCCTTGAAAAACGCGACGCCGGCCACCGTGTCTCGTGCGGGTATTTTGTATATCAACGAGACGGATATCGGTTGGCGACCTTTCGTAGAAAGTTGGTTGTTGAAGCGTGATCTTGCTGGATTGGATGCATCTGGTGTCGAAAAGGCTTGTTTACGAGGTTTCTTCGAGAAGTACGTCGATGCTACCAATGAGATGCGCCGCAAGGATTTCAAGGAATGTACCCCGATGTATCTGTTGAATAAGGTCTCCACCATCGTTTATTTGATGGAGGGACTGTTGGAGACGATTCCTTACGAGAAGAAATCGGCGGATATCATCGAGAACTTGTTCTTGTTCTGCGTGATGTGGGCTTTCGGTGGTCCGATGGTGGTCGACAAGGCTGGCGATTTCCGCAAAAAATTCAACGAAGCCCTTTCCATGCAATTCGGACAGAAATTCCCGAAGGAAAAGCTTTGTTTCGATTACGTGTATTCGATTCAAGAAGAAAGTTTTGTTGATTGGTCGACCAAAGTTCCCGCGTATCAACCGATTCCGATCGGTGGTGGATCCGGTGAAACTCCTTTCACTCAACTGTTCGTTCCTACATCGGATACCGTGCGCTTGACCTATTTGATGGATATGTTGGCTCGCAAGGGTCGTCACTGTATGTTGGTTGGTTCTGGTTCGGGTAAAACCTCAGTTATCAACCAATACTTGCAGGGTTTGGACAAGGATGTTGATGGATTCTTGAGTACGACCATCAACATGTCTTACTTCACTGACTCGAAGCGTCTGCAACAAGAATTGGAATTGCCTATCGACAAGCGTTCTGGTCGTCGATATGGTCCACCTGCTACGAAGCGCTTGATTTTCTTCATCGATGACATGAACTTGCCATACGTGGAGACCTACGGTACTCAGAATGCGATTGCGTTGTTGACGCAGCACATGTCCTATGGCACGATCTTCGATCGTGCAGATTTGGGTTTGCGCAAAGAGTTGGTGGACATCCAATACAT
Organism: Poteriospumella lacustris; assembly: GCA_008000375.1. Taxonomy (NCBI): domain Eukaryota; class Chrysophyceae; order Chromulinales; family Dinobryaceae; genus Poteriospumella; species Poteriospumella lacustris. Next base: position 17,959 of record SMOI01000092.1, read on the forward strand.
GGCTGCGATGAACCCAACTGCTGGTTCGTTCACGATTTGTGAACGTGCTCAACGCCATTTCGCTACCTTCGCCTGTTTGATGCCTTCCAAGCAAGATTTGACGACAATTTTCCGCTCGTTGATGTCTGGTCATGTGCAAGGATTCACGAACCAAGTGATGGATTCGGTGGATAGAATCGTGGAAGCCTCGTTGGTCTTCTACGACGATATCTGCAAGAAATTCTTGCCATCCGCTGTCAAGTTCACGTACAACTGGAACTTGCGTGAGTTGACCAACATCTTCCAGGGTATTTGCTTGATCCGTTCGAACGATTTCACGACCTTTGCGGATGTTGCACGTGTGTGGATTCATGAATTTGCGAGAGTGATTTCTGATCGCTTCTTCACCTTGCCGGAATATGAGATCTACGACACCATGTTGAAGGATGTCATGAAGAAGCAGCTTGGCATCAACAACCAAGATGAAATCTTATCGCAGACCATCATCTACACCAATTTCGCGAGCTCTTCGACCAATGCTTACTTGCCCGTGGCCAGTATGGATGCGTTGAAGAAGGTGGTCGACATGAAGTTGATGGAATACAACGAGTCCAATGCGATGATGGATTTGGTGCTGTTCGAACAGGCGGCTGCTCACATTGCCCGCATTGCGCGTATCATTTCCAACCCATCTGGTAACGCCATGTTGATTGGTGTTGGTGGTTCCGGTAAACAATCGTTGTCTCGCTTGGCGGCATACATTTGCGGTTACGAAGTTCGCCAATTGCAAGTCACTGGCTCTTTCCGTGTCGATGATTTGTTGGAATCGTTCCGTGAGATGTTCCGTCAGAGTGGTGTGAAGGGAATTCAAATTCTTTTCCTCATGACTGATACTCAAGTCGTCGACGAGCGTTTCTTGATCTACATCAATGCGATCCTGGCGTCTGGCTGGATTTCTGGTCTCTTCCCCAAGGACGAAATCGATGGTATGCTTGGGAACTTGCGTAACGAAGCGAAGTCATGCGGTATTCCCGATGTTTCCGAGGCGATGTTGCAGTTCTTGATTTCGCGTGTTCGTACCAACTTGCACGTCGTCTTGTGTTTCTCGCCCGTCGGTGATGTGTTCCGTGTGCGTGCTCGTCGTTTCCCCGCGTTGATCTACAACACTTGCATTGATTTCTTCCATCCTTGGCCCAGAGAGGCTTTGGTGTCTGTCGCGAACAAGTTCTTGGCGGATGTTGAATTGCCTTCGGAGGACATTCGCAGTCAGCTGGCTATTCACATGGCCGAAGAGCACTTGTCGGTGACAGATTTGTCGAAGAAATACTACGAGACTCAAGGTCGTTTCAACTATGTGACCCCCAAGTCCTATTTGGAATTGATCGGTTTCTACAAGTATTTGCTGGAGATGAAGCGAGCCGAAGTCATGCGTCTGATCGATCGTTTGGATGTCGGTTTGTCGACGTTGCGCAAGACGGCGGCGGATGTGGCGGAGTTGCAAATCGATTTGACTCATCGTTTGGAGCTGGTCGCGGAGAAGCAAGTGGCTACCAACCAATTGTTGGAAGAAATTGGTGTGGAGCGTGCCGGTGCTGATGTGCAGAACGAATTGGCCAACGTGGAAGCTTCCAAGGCTGCTATTGCTACGGAGGGAGCCGCTCGCATTGAATCGCAAGCCGAGACAGAGTTGGCGCAAGCTAAACCTGCCATGGATGCTGCGAAGGATGCTGTCAATTGTTTGGAAAAGGGTATGCTTACCGAGTTGAAGTCTCTGCCCAATCCTCCTGCTGGTGTCGACGACGTGACCAACTGCTGCCTCATCTTGATCAACAAGCAATACAAGAACTTCTCTTGGGAGGCTGCGAAGAAGATGATGGCGAACGTCGATCAATTCAAGCAACGTTTGCAAGCATACCGTGGTGAGGACATGACCGACGAAGATGTCAAGCGCTTGGAGCCTTTCTTGTCCAAGGAAACCTTCGAGTACACCCAGATGAAATCCAAGTCTGCGGCCGCTGCCAACTTGTGTAACTGGGTCGTCAACATCGTGCGCTTCAATCGCATTTACGTGAAGGTGAAGCCATTGATGGACCAGCTGGAAGAGGCTCGTGCTTCTAAGGCTGCCGCTGAAGCTTCGTTGGCCAATGCTCAGGCCACTGTCGAGGCGGTGAACGCGAAGTTGAAGGCTCTTGGTGATGCTTTCCAAGCTGCCACTGACGAGAAGGCTATTGTTGAGGAACAAGCTGCTGCTGGTAAAGCCAGATTGGGTCTTGCTGAGCGTTTGGTCGGTGGTCTTTCTTCTGAAAACGAACGTTGGGGACGTGAAATTGAGAACTTGCGCGATGCGTCGACCACCTTGATTGGCGATTGCATGTTGGCCGCCGGTTTCGTCTCGTACGTCGGTTCTTTCGACCAAGTCAATCGCGAATTCTTGTGGAAATTGAACTGGACACCGGATTTGATGGAACGTCGTATTCCATTGACGCCTGGTGTTGACCCTCTCTCCGTGTTGACCAATGATGGTGTGAATGCGAAGATGATTTCTCAAGGTTTACCTGCCGATCGTATTTCCATTGAGAACGGTTCGATTATCATGAATTGCAAGCGTTGGCCATTGTTGATTGATCCTCAAACGCAGGGTATCAAGTGGTTGCGCAACAAGGAAGAAGCGAATGGTTTGCAAGTGTTCCAATTGAACCAGAAGGGCTGGCAACGCAAAGTCGAGCAAGCCATTACCAATGGTCGTGTGATCATTGTGGAGAATCTTGGCGAAGACATTGATGCGACGATGGATCCTGTCTTGTCGCGTGCGATCTACAAGAAAGGTCGCAACATCTACATCCGCTTCGGTGGTGAAGAAGTTGAGTACGATTCGAAGTTCCAGCTCTACTTGCAGACAAAGTTGTCGAATCCTCACTACAAACCCGAAATCGCGGCGCAATGTACGTTGATCAACTTCATCGCCACCGAGCGTGGTTTGGAAGATCAATTGTTGGCCAAGGTCGTCGGTAAGGAACGTCCAGAATTGGAGGAGAAAGCCCAAGCCTTGCAAGCCGCATTCCAATCGTACAAGATTCAATTGGTGCAATTGGAAGACGATTTGCTTGAGCGTTTGGCGAATGCTCCTGAAGATATTCTGTCCGATGTGCCGTTGATTGAAGGTTTGGAGGCGACGAAGAAAGCTGCCAAGGAAATTGCTGCGGCGGTCGAAGAAGGCAAGAAAACCGAGATTGATATCAACCAAGCGCGTGAAATCTATCGCCCCGTGGCCTCGGAGGGTGCGATGTTGTACTTCTTGCTTACGAAGTTGTGCAACATTGAGCACATGTACCAATACTCGTTGGATAGCTTTGTGTCCTACTTCTACAAGTCGATTGAACGTGCGGTCGTCGCAGAGAAGCTTGCTGATCGTGTCATCAACTTGCGTTCCTCCTTGCGTATCACGATGTATACCATGGTCTCCCGTGGTCTCTTCGTGAAGCACAAGTTGATTTTCTTGGCCCAGCTCACGTTCAACTTGATGAAGCGTGGTAATTTGGGCGAAGAGAATATGTTGAATGATGTGCATTTCAACTTCTTGGTGCGTGGTCCCCGCAAGGAAGGCGAAGAGAATACTATTTCTTGGTTGCCGAAGTCCGCCTGGGAATCTTGCATGGCGCTGGGCGATTTGGAAGAATTCCAGAAATTCCCCTCCGATTTGGTGGAAGCCTCTCCTCGTTTCCGCGAATGGTTCAACAGCATTACTCCGGAGACGGAGAAGCTTCCATTGGATTGGGCTGGCTTGGATCGTTTGCCCTTCCAGAAAATGTTGGTCGTACGTTGCTTGCGTCCTGATCGAATTGCGACGGCCTTGTTGGAGTTCGTGCGTGTGATCTTACCTGATGGTGGTGCGTACGCGGATTGCGACGGTGCGTTGTCCTCGTTGGCGATTTTGGACTCTTGTTACCACGACTCGTCTCCTACGGTGCCCATTTACTTCATCTTGTCACCCGGTGCGAACGTCATGGGTGACTTGGATAACTTGGCGCAGAAGTATGGATTCATTCCTGGTGAAAGCTACCACAACGTGTCCATGGGACAAGGTCAAGATGTGGTCGCGATGGGCAACTTGGAGAAGGCCCATCGTGAAGGTCACTGGGTGGTGCTGAACAATGTGCACTTGATGCCTCGTTGGTTGGTGGAATTGGAGAAGAAGTTGGATGAATTCGCGCAAGAAGGATCCAACAAGAAATTCCGCTTGTTCTTGTCTTCCGATGCTTCGAATGCCATTCCGATTGGCTTGTTGAATCGTTGCATTAAGATCACGAACGAGCCTCCGGCAGGATTGAAGGCGAACATCAAGCGTGCGTTTGCTTCGTTGAACAAGGAAACCTTTGAGGACTATGATTCGAAGATGAAATCGATCTTGTTTGGCTTGTGTCATTTCCATGCGGTGATGTTGGAACGTAAGCAATACGGCCCGATGGGTTTCAACATGATGTATCCCTTCTCGATTGGTGATTTGCGTGATTCTGCGATGGTGTTGTCCAACTACATGGAGAACTCCGGTGGCGGAAAGATTCCATGGGCGGATTTGCGTTATATCTTCGGTGAAATCATGTATGGTGGCCACATCGTGAATGATTTCGATCGAAAGATGTGCAACACGTACTTGGATTTCTACATGCGCGATGAGCTGTTGGACGAAATGGAAATGTTCCCGTACAACGACGATGAGAAGAGTTTGTCATTCATGTCGCCCGCGCCTACCTCGTACGATAAGTACTTGGAGCATATGGAGACTTCGTTGACACAAGAGACGCCGATTGCCTTTGGTTTGCATCCGAATGCGGAAATTGATTTCCGTACGACGCAATCCAATCGCATTTTGGCGACGATTTTGGAATTACAAGATCGTGAAGCCAGCTCCGGTGAAGGTTCGCAGTCTCCGGATGACATTGCCAACGCTGCCTTGTTGGAGATTTTGGATCGTTTCGCGGAGAAGAAATTCGATACGGAAGACATTGCGCGTTCGTTGGAAGAACAAGGTCCGTTCCAGAACGTGTTCTTGCAAGAAATGGATGTCATGAACAACCTGTTGGATGAAATCCGCCGCTCGTTGCGTGAGTTGCAATTGGGGTTCGCCGGTGAGTTGACCATGTCGGATGCCATGGATGCCTTGAAGATGTCGTTGTACATGGATCGTATCCCTGCTACTTGGCAGAAGCGTGCATGGCCCTCCATGCGTGGTTTGTCGTCTTGGTTGAGTGATTTCAACGCTCGTTTGACACAACTGGAGGAATGGCAGAACAACCCCGCGGATATCCCCAAGGTCACGTGGGTCTCTGGTTTGTTCAATCCTCAATCCTTCTTGACGGCCATTTGCCAAGTGACGGCCCAGAAGAACTCGTTGGAGTTGGACAAATTGGTGACTTGGACGGATGTGACCAAGAAGAATTCGATCGAAGAAGTGGAAGGTTTGTCACGTGATGGCGCTTACATCATTGGTTTGTCGGTGCAAGGTGCACGCTGGGATACCAACTCTGGTATCTTGGAGCGCTCGAAGCCCAAGGAAATGTTCTGCAAGATGCCTGTCATCAATGTGAAGGCGTTCGCTGCCGACAAGGTGGATGTTTCGCAGGGTATTTATGTGTGCCCTTGCTACAAGACGGAATTCCGTGGTCCTACATTTGTGTTCTGTGCGCAATTGAAGACCAAGGCGCCGTCTGGAAAGTGGGTCTTGTCCGGTGTGGCCTTGATCATGGATGTGCAATAAACGTGATTGCCATCCCTGTGCAGGTAAGAAAGAAAGATGGAAGAAAATCAAAGAAAAAGAAAAAGAAAAAGAAAAAAGACGATCAGAATTGGTGTCGAAGCCAATGCAGAAAAAATAACGCAATAAAAAAGAATTTATACCCGAGATAACGATAAGAAAAACCTGAGAAAAATGAATGTCGGTCGGGGGATAGACGTTCCTACTGTAGTTGTGTTCGGCCGAAAGGGACTCGACACGTTTTGCTTGTAACAATTTTCTTCTCTTTGACTATTTGATTGAACAACCAACCTTCTTGACAACTTCTAAGTGCACAGAATAACAAGAGCAAAGAATTGCAGACGACTGATGGTAGTTAGTTTAACTGGGGGGGGGGGTATTGGAGAGAGTAGGTCGAGTAGAGTAGGTCCAACTCAGCCACTAATTTCCATGGATAAATACTGAAGGACAATATCGCCGATGTCAATATCGCCTGAAGGTGGAATTTCATCGTCGAAATCATCGACGTGATTGAAATCCAACATACGCTCTCGAGCTTTCCCTTGTTTTGAGGTTCGGGAGGCTTTTTCAAGAATCGCTGCTGATGGATCAAAGAACAGCTTGCTGACAAAGCTTGTACGTATGGCGAAGAGATCATCGTCTAAGTCATCAAAACGCAAGGGGAAATCGTCGTCTCCTGTCTGGTCAAGTGATGAATCATCGCCATCGATGCTCGTCGAGGTTGAATCTGCGGCCAAGGCCACGAATGGATCTTCAAGCTGCACAAATGCGTCTCCTGATACTTGAACGCCCGTTTGGTCACCCTCAAGGAGCGACAATGTGACATTGGCTGCAAGTACAGCGATGCCGGCCACATTCAGCTGGTCTGCAATAAACTTTCGCTCATTTTCCTTGGCCAATAGACGGCAACGAACAGGTTTTCCCCGGGGAATTCTTCGAATGTTAACAATCCGAACGAATGGATATCCTTTTTCGTTTAATTCTTGTGTTGGAGCATCACCTTGATCGGTTGGCGAGTTGTTGTTTTGTGTCGGAGAAGTAACTGCTGATCGAAGTTGCTGAGACTTCGCACTTCCCAAAAGATCTGCAAGGGATCGCTTTCCTCCTTTCATCATACTCTCAAAGTCGTTTTTATTCAACCCTGCGATCATCTTCTCAAGTCTAACTCCTCGTGAGTGCCTTGTGGTGGGTGGCCTTCGAAAGAATCCGAATGCTACAGACGATGACAACAGAATCAGTGTGAATACCGCGCATCTCCATATCCCAATCATACTCCATTGATTGTTTATTCGCACATATATCACCAAGACGAAGAGAATAACAGTGATTCATTTTCTGTTTTGGTCACCAAGTCAGTTCGACCATCTTCAGGACCGTTAGAAAAACAAAGGCTAAGTAATCGTTTGTATCGAGATCTACCACAAAGAAACCGTTCAAACAGCCGTCACTTTTGTCAAGATGGTGGTCGTTTCGTTTCGACGAGCTCCCACCGCCGCACTTTGCCGCCTTTTTTCGATTGTTTCGCGAGGTGCTCTATCTTCTTCGGCATGGGTGTGATTACTTTTTCACATTAATCACTCACAGAGAGTATAGCTTTTCGAACGGATATATACTCCTCCTTGTTGAAGAACTGTTTGTATTTTTTCTAGAATTGTGTGCGCAATATTTCGAGTCGATGATCTATTTCCATTGAGTAGTCAAAGTGGCATTCAGTGCAACGTTTCTCCCTCAATTGTCCGGTTAATCGAAAATGTATGGTTTCTTGTGCAATCCATTTTCGGTCACCAGTCAGATCAAGGCATCGAAGGTGCAAGTTCAGAGCACGATAAGTGATGGTGATAAAAGCGCACTTGATGACGCCGATGTCAGTTTAATGGACTCATCGCTTCCAACGCAGTCCCGACCCAAACCAAAGTTTTCCTTGTTTCGAAAGGCTTCTATCCAGACATTAACAGATGAGTTGTACTCTTTTGTGATGGATATTCGTTGGAATCATGAGGCATATCAACAATTCGAAAGAAAACTCTTGGACTCCCGAGGCTCTTTCTTAACGTATACTTTCGACTTCTCACCGTTGAGTCCAAAGTCGAAGTTGGTGAAACTATTACGACAAGAATTTGAATTAAATTCCAATCTGTGGTTCTCTGTGGAAGATATTGACAATTCGGTTCTGAGTATGACAGTTTTACTGGAAAATTACTTCGAATGCCCGCCAAGTTTTGATCAATCTTCGCCTTACAATCAAAACTGCTTTACTTCATTAGAATACACCTTTATATGCTCGGTAAGATGGAGCCGCTTTGTGAATTTTGTTGATACTTGTGTGCTGAATGATTCGTGCTATAGGACATCCTGTTAGCCGGCCTTTGGCGCTTCTATTCGCTGGTTCCTCCAACAGCTGTTGCACCACACGAGTCACATCTATCTCACATCCGAAAGTTTCTCACAGCAGTGCTTCAGTTGTATTCATTGGTGGGCGAAGAAGAACGATTGGCATGTGGCGTAGCGATGTGTCAGATCGCGATGAAGGCATCGCAAGTCGTCCATTTGCTGGTGATGAAAGTATTGGAAGACATCTGGAACGTTGGGGCTGTTTTCAAAGCAATCGACCTCGTTTATCTCTTGCAAGAGTTCTTGTCTATCGTCGTATCCGTGCCGTCGTGTGGTCAATTGACACAATATCTCCTCACGATGAAATTATGGATCCTCATCGACATCCTATTGCGAACGGTGAATCGCCAAATTGTTTTCACGGAATCCAGTGTACATATGTTGCAGTTATACAAGAATAAATTATGGAAGCTGGCCATCCAACTGATGACCTCTTCGCACGCGTTGGTGGGGGCGATGCAAGCACAAGAAACGCAAGAAGTCCATCCATTGTCGGGTATGAACGAAGAAGGCATGGAACGAATGATTTTCGACGTGATTACGACGGCGGGCAGTCACCAAAATGGCCCATCTCTATTGACGTTGTTTGCCCTTAATGATTGCGAGGAAACAGCGAGTAACAGCAGTCATCAGGGCAAAGCACCGTCCATAGCGTTGCCATGGAGCTTGCAATTGAACACACCATTTTACTTGCGATTTTTGGTGTTGAGCATGATCAAGGTGGTGCATTTGGATACAACGGCCATTACTTACCGTAACAAGCATTTGTTGCAAGGTTCCTCCTCGATCAGCATGCCCATGGATGTCGATCGAGTCTTTCGCGTCGTTTACGAGGTCTTCGTATTCACGACGAAAGATAAAATCGTCGTAGAACGATTGTATTTGGCTCCAACGATGGCGCAGTTGTTGCTGACAATGGTGCCGATGACGAAGAGTCACGTTCAATGTCAATGGATATTCTGGAACTTGGCAAAGGTATGTGCTTCTGTCGTATCGCTCGTTTGTTGACCGATGATTGGTGATGGACGCGTATTGACGTGACCGTGATGCTGTAGAGTTTGAGCGAATTCAACGACTGGTTGAAGCTGCGATTGCGAGCGTTGCGGCAGCGAGGCTATTCGACGACATCAGATGCCGATCTGAGTTATCATGATCTGGGAAGTGGTAGTGGCCACGCGAGTCACGCGGGGTCGACGAATGCGTTGCATTTGGCCAATGGCAATCTACCGGCGCGAGCAACGGGCCATCGAACATCGTTTCAACGATCCAACAGTCGAGGTCATCGCTTGAAGCGACGGGGAAGTGACAACAGCGTCGATGTGGTGACGATTGAAGATGATGAAGAAATGGACGAGGGCGACGTTGCCGTCGGGCATACGCTGTCGTTGTCCCCGTCGTCTACCAAGTCCGGTCGAAAGACGATGATGGTGTCGGCGTCCGCTCCAGGACTGCTATTGCCCACGACGGCTACCATTGATGAGAACACAGCGTTCCATGGGCAGCCTATGACCAGTAAGCACAGCATTCGTCTGCCGTCCCTTGCGGTATCGGCGTCACAACCGACCTTGTCACCGTTGCCGCAGCAACAGCAGCCACAACCACCATCAACGACGTCAGCACCGACATTTGCTGTTGGCGATCGAGTCGATGGCAATGTGACCTTAACGAATGGAACACAGCGATGGTTTCCTGGGAAAGTTACTGCCTACCACGCGGAGGACGACACGTACGATCTTCTGTACGACGACGGGGACAAAGGGAACCGCATCAAGGCGTGCGATGTTCGTCTATCGAAACGTCGCGTGCGCAATAACAACAACAGCAACAGTGGTGGCAGCAACACCAATCAAACAGCCCCACAAGTCAGCAGTACGCCGGCATCGGAAGCGACCCCAACGTCCTCGCAGGCGCAACCCAACGCGAATCGTGCCAATATGCTGCCGATTTTATCTCCAGAGGCACTTCCGTCAACGACAGAAACAACGACGGCGACGCAGACGCAGTTGTTAAAGCCGATTCCGGTTACCTTCGCGAATACGAAATCGTCACCTTCGAACCGTCCTACTACCGCTGACATGGAACCCGCCGCGTATTCTGAGTTGGAAACCGACGATTTCCCGCCCAAACGCAGCGAAAGTCCGAACATTCTCGCTGTGTCCGCCTCGTCTGATGCAGAAGAATCGAACGCATTCCACGCACGACCTGGTAGCAAGGCCAATGGATTGTTTCTGGGCATTGCCGGCGTCGCTTCTCAATCCCAATCGGACAAGTTGGCAGCGTTGTCGTTGGAACTAAGCATCAAACAAGTGGAGGCCGACGACGACGTCGACAAGGACGAGAAAGGCGATCGTCTGCCCAACAAAGATTTGTTGTTGGTCGATGAGGAGAGCGACGACGAGGACGAGGACGAAGACGACGATGACCATATCTTTGAGATTCCCTCGATCTTCGATCAGGGACATCGGGCGACGAATGGCTCCCACTTGCAGCATCGTGAAGACCTGGTACCTCGCATGCAATTCACCAACTTACCCATTTCCAGTGGAATTCATGGTGCACCGGGTGGGCTGTCCCTGTCGGCGGCTCTGTTAGCGGATGATGAGACGACGTCTTCATCCTTCGTGAGCAATGGGGATACACCCAATGGGGGAGCCGCTCTGGCGAATAACAGCTTGTACAATTTGAATGGCTTGAAGGTCTTGAGCGGTCGTCAGACACCGTCGATGGTCTTGGCGTCCCATCGCGGAAGTGTCTTGAACAATGTGGGTGCCTTGAGTTCCACGCGAAGTATCATGACCACGCATCGCAGCCTGAACAATGACCAATTTGTGGGGGCGGACGAAGGATACTTGTCGATCCATCGGGGAAGTCATCACAACTTGGCGCACACCTTCAGCGGTAGTATGGGTCACAATACGCCATCTCATTTGCATATTGGGAACTTCCATTCGGCCTTGCAACAACAGCAACAACAGAGCCACCCCTATCATACCCCTGTTTCGGCGGGGCGAAACGCTGGAGATCTATCGGCGTCGACGGTTTCAAGTGTACCCACCAACACGACACGTGTGCTAACGTGGCGAGGCAGTGCCAATTCCATGCCAGGCCATGGCAACGGTGGTAGTCACGGGGACTCATCGTCGTCACGATTGGCTTCTGGCCGCACGATGATGTTGCATTCGAATGGGACAACACAAGCAGGTGGGTCGACGAGTAGTGCGGGCGGTAGTGATGCCGGCGGCAGCCGTCGTCCATCGATTGCTCCGCCAGAACAACTGTTGAACGCGTCGCATGAAACGCGACATCTGATGCATCGTGCATCGGGTACGGCGAGTCACAGCGGGAGTCGTGGGCAATTGCGTCAGCGACCATCGTTGTCGCGACAAGACAGTGCGACCCGCCAGGGGGCCAGCACATCTGCCCCGTCTGGGGCGGGTTTCACTGGCTTAGCGAATTTATCGCCCAGCAAACGCGGTCTAATGAATCCCCACAGTGGCAATGCATCGTTTACTACGAGCGGCAACAAACGATCGGCATCACCTGCCTCGAATGCGTCTGTACCATCGAAGCAGCAAGCGATGCTGGTATCCTCGCCTCCCGTCGGTGGCAACGGCGCGGAGATGACGGCTCGTGGTACGAACATCTCTCCATCCGCGGCGATGATGATGTTGCACGCGATTCCCGACGAAACCTTGTTGCTGGAAGAACAAGTGGCGTTCCGATTGCTCCTCCAAACCCACGTCTTGATCGCCTTGGCCTTGGTGGAGTTCTCGGTGCACCAGGAGGAATACGCCTTCACGTATCTGAGTCAATGGGCGACCCCCGCCCTGTCGTCGACGTCGTTCGCCTGCAGCCAGAAATACGACACCTCGCTGTCGTCGATGCCGCAGTTCCCGAGTCTGCCCACGTCTGCGATGTTGTTTCAGTCATTGAAATACGCGAGTTGTGTCAGCCAAGAACACGTGTCGGCGGCGACGGTGGCGGCGGTGACCCATCCACAACCGATCGCGTCTACCAGCCACCAGCAACCGTCAGCCAATGAATTGTTCACGTTGCCACCGAGCCATCGCATCAACATGTTGTTCCACGTGCGAGAATTCTTTGAATTGTGCCCCGAGCTGTGGAAAGAGCAAGATGTACTGAGCACGTTGTTGTTGCATCAGCAGCAGTCGCTGTTGTCCGGACGCATTCAACGGGAAACATCCTTTGAACGTGTGTTGAAGCTCTTGTCACCCATGTTTTTCCCACAAGAAATGATGCAAAAGCGTATGCAATTGACGGGTGAACGCATCGGAGACGGTGGATTTGGTTCGGTGTTCAAGATGCGTCTGACGTTGCAAGACGATGGATACGTGGGCTTGTCGCATTGTCTGGCCTGCTATCTGCAGTTGTATACGAATGGCATCGCTCCGAGTTTACCGACCAATGGCGATGCAGAGGCGACGGCGGCGGCGACGGTGCAGTGTACCTGTTGGCGTCGTACGGTGACGGGATCGTCCACCGTCGGGGTGAAGACCACCGCCCCGACGACAGCTGCCATTACCACCTCGGTGGCAGTGAAACGCATTGCCCGGGAACGATCCATGTTTGACGAGTCGACGTTGTATGCCTTGTACCAAGAGCTGACGTGTTTGCAAGCGATGCAGTCGTGTGTTGGCGTCTGCGGCTTGGAGCACTACGGCGTCTGCGGCAGTGAGTATTGGATGGTCATGGAGCATGGCCGTCAGAGCTTGTTGGACTGGCGATTGACGTTTACTCAAGGTCTACCGTTCCCATCGTCACCATCGAATGCCAGCAACGGCAGCAGCAGCGGCAGTACGATGATGATGCCTGGCGGCGGCGGCGGTGACGCGCATGCGACCGTGGTGGCGATGACACCGTCGAAACAAGATTTGTTTGTGATGCTGTTGTTGTGGCAAGATATTCTGTTGATTGTGGATGCGTTGCATCGTGCGGACATTGGCCATTTCGATTTGAAAGCCTGCAACTTCTTGTTGCGCCACGATCCACGGCCGTACCTGGCCCACATCGTGCAAATGCACAATCAACATCAAATGTCGGGTTTCGTCTTTCTGGCGGACTTTGGGGAAGCGATTCCGGCGATTTCGCATCCGAAGAACGATGCGTTGCGACGTAAATGCCGTGGGACGTTGGCGATTCAAAGCCCGGAAATGTTGTGTATTTCGGAAGATGCCGAGCGGACGGTCGGCGTGCACAGTGGATTGTCGCGTGGCTTTGGCAGCAGTACGCATTTGTTGTCCCAGAAACGGGGTGGACCGCCACCCGCCTCATTGGCCGGTGGCGCGTCTTCACACCCGCGACCGTTGAAGGAGACAGAATCAACGCTGTTGCAGCAAATGAACCGTCACGGTGCCTTAGGAGATCGCATCGCGGATCACAGTCACATTTCGCTGGCGCAATGGATTCGTCATGGAGCCGTGGTCACTGCTTCCCCCGGACCGGCTGCTGGTGCTGGGCATCCCAGCAACAGCAACAGCAGCAGCGTACAACGCCGCGATGATCACGACGAGGCCAGCCACGACGAGCCGATCGATGGCATTTGGCAGATTGCGCGTGCGAGTCCCATCTCCTTGGCGTCGCCAGCGGCCGCGGCATCCGTCAGCACACCGTTGAAACCGACCACTGCCAATGGCCCTGTACCTCGCTTCTCTCCCGAATTGGAGCGTCGTTTGTTGCCTGATACCGACAACGGTTCACAGAAATCGACGGCGTCGATGTCCACGCGAATGGAATTGGGGTTGCCGACGAAGCGCAGTGATTTGTGGTCGTTGGGAAGCCTGTTGTGCGAGCTGTTGACGGGCAAAATGTTGTTTGAGGACGCACAATGGGTGGAACTCTTCACGTGTCTGTGTTTGAAGCCCCTGCCGACGCAACAGGGAGTGCTGTCGCAGATGAAGCATCACTTTCAGAAGGTCGACGCGATCTTTACCGCGTTGCTCAACGAAGGTACGACGACTACGGCTACGGCCTCACTGGCCACGTCGATGGAAGGTGCGCCGTCGGCCTCCCAACGGACGACACCGAACAACCGGCAGCAGAGCATCAAGAAGCTGTGGGACGACGTGCGTCATTTGTTGCAGTTGATGCTGCAACAACGACCCGATGACCGCGCGGGGCCGCTGCAATTGTTCGCCGAAACGGAGCGGATGCTCCATTTGCATTTCGTCGCGGAGCTCACCGAGTACACGAATCGGTCGCAGAGCCAAAGCCCCCAATACGCGACGCGAACCTCCTTTGTCGACGGTTTCAACGCCAACAAATCGACGAAAACGGCGGCGGCGATGGCGGCGGCGGCATCGAAAAGTCGCAAAAGTGCGAAGGCATCGACGAACGACAACGACGACAACGAGGAGATTCTCTCCGCGGTGCGTTTGCAGCGTCGGGAAGAAGCGCATCTGTCGTCGCAGGCATCGTCACCCAGCGGGCCGCCGTCGAAGACCACCGCCGACGATCGCTTCAAAGACGAAGACGACGACGACATGGACCACGAGTCGCCCCGATTCTGGTTGCACATGTGGCAAGAGTTGCGTCGGGACGAACAGCAGCCGTGGATGGTGCCGGTTCAGGAGCGTGTGTTGCTGCTGGATGAAGCATTGGCCTGCGCGCTGCTGTCGCCGTTGTTGGAGAAGCACGCCCACGTGGTGAAAGAGCGACGATCCCAGGTGCACGGGCGCGTCATGCTGTCGGCATCGACGAAGGGCAACAAGTCGATCGTGGGGGTGAGCAATGGTGGTGCTTCTGCTGCTCCACCGCCACCACGTGACGCATCGGCGACCGCGGCGAGTCCGTTCCGTCAAGTCCTGCAACGGCGCGAGGCATTGCGCTTGGCGTTGGCGCCGTTGGTGGCCTTGGCAGATGATGACACGTGGCTCGCTCCGGCCGCCTCGGCGATGATTGACGCCACGAAGGCGATGACGCAAGCACCTGCGGCTGCGTCATTGGCCCCGGTGTTGCAGCTGCAGGGCCTGTGGCAAGCGGATCTGGAAGCCTTCTTCCCATCCGTCTGGCGTGATCAACGTCACTCGCTGGCGCATGGCCGTGGTGCGGGTGGCCACGGGCCATTGTCACGGTCACGATGCAACAGCGCCACGAGTATGTTGTCCGCGGCCAGTGGAAACGGTGGCGCGACGGCTCGTGGCGACGTCGTCGAGTCGGAAGCGCCGTTGTTGGAGGTGGATCTATCCCCCGACGATGGAGATGCGGGTCAAGCGATGCCTCGATTGTCATTGGCGCAACGGCATTTGCTGGGTATTTTGTACCAGCGACTGCGCCGCGAGGTGCTATTCACCGTCGACATGACGCTGCTGGCTCTGCAGTCCGCGACCAGTGTCCGCCCGCCGCCGTTCACGCTGCTACCGATCACCGCTGCATCATCAACTGCGGCGGCGGCGGCGGGGGCAGGGGCTACCAACAGCGGCAGTGCGGCACCTCGTAAGCCGTCGATGGACGCACACTCGCTCCTCCCCAAACGAACGGGCAGTGGTTCCAGCAGCCATCGCGGCAATCGACCGTTTTACAGTCATCTGAAGCCGTCGTCCTCCTCGTCGTTGGCGTCATCGTCGTCGCCCACCACACATCACAAGCAACCACCGCCGCCTTCCTCTACCGCCGCCGCCACTGCAGCCGCCGCGGCCAACAACAACGCGTATTACCCGTATTTCGTCCAGCCACCGAATGCGGCGGCATCGAATACGAACAGCAACAACAACAGTGTCAACTTCGCCAATGCGACGACGACGTCCCCACCGTCCGGTTGGCCGGCGTACAGCAACCACGGCAGCAGTCAGAACAATTCGATGCGACGCATCGGGTATTTGGCGAAGATGGGCTCGGGTATCTCGGGCATTTCGTTGTCGCTGATGTCGTCGGCGTCGAATTCCATCTCCCGTGTCTCGCATCACACGCATCATGCCGCCGCAGCGGCGCAGTTATCGCAACAGCAGTGTCTGCGGGGCGCAGTTCCTACGCC
The DNA here is from genome assembly GCA_008000375.1 of Poteriospumella lacustris. NCBI lineage: Eukaryota > Chrysophyceae > Chromulinales > Dinobryaceae > Poteriospumella > Poteriospumella lacustris. The sequence goes on from SMOI01000092.1 coordinate 34,071, forward strand.
AGAGATGATGCAAGGTCGTTTGATGGCCTCGTCGGTGGGTGTTCCGGTGGCCACGAACCAGGCGTCGGCACCGCCGCACGTTGCACCTCCGTCGTTGGTTCCCCTCTCGTCCAATCAGCGGGCGTCTCTCGGGGGCCCCGCCGTGGGTGGGAAAGCAACTGCGCATCCGGGCGCGGGCGTTACGACAGCGAATGGCACGAACGGTACCGTGAAGCGCGGCATCGTCTGGATTCGGTTCTATGTGGCGCGTGAGACTCCTCGTCGAGGCGCCGAGGACGCCGACGAAGACGACGAAGCTCTGTGGGACGAACTGTCCGCGTACGGGGATTCGGTCCTTCGTGTGATCGCCGTGCCCTTGCAGCTACCACGTGATGCCCTTGATATCAATGGGGACGATGGCGGCGACGGCGCGGGCGCTACAACGACCGACGATCTCGCCGCCGCGGTACAACGTGTGCTCTGGCAGCATCGGGCGCGTTTGCAGGCGGCTTCGTGTGTCCTAGTGACGCTCCCATCGATTGGCGACGCGTGCCCGGTCATGCCCGAGGCATCGCTTCTGACGCCTACCGAGCGCGCGCGACGTTGGTACCATCGCGACACGACGGAGGAGGAACAAGAGCTCTTCCGTCGCCACGCACAGCAACGACGTGCGCGCCGGGCCGCCTCCGACGACGACCCTGAACTGCGTCGTTTGAACGACGACCCCAACGACACGGCCGCGATCACGGCGATGCGATGTTGGTGGGCCGCACGGCGTCGGCAACATCGTTTGGCGACCGGTGCGGTCCTCGCCGCCACCTCGGCGGTGTCCTCGTTGCTCACCACCACTCATTTGGTCGAGCTGCACGAGCAACAGCAACAGCTTCAAGCGGCCATGGTCGCGGCTGCTGTTGCTGCTTCTGCTGCTGCTTCCAATGCTGACGGCATCGGTGGTGGACCACGCGCATCGTTTGCATCCGTGAATGGCGCAAACACCGGCGCCACACCCGCGACGGCGGCCATCGCGGCAGCTGCGTCCGCCTCGAAGCCGCCCTTGCCGCATCACAACAAGGCCACTACCGCGGGTATGAACAAGGCGGCGCTGTCGGTGAACATTCCCGTGGCCGGCGCTTGTCCAAGCGGCCAGGGCATTGGCATGGGACTCAGCAACGGGCCCGGACCGATGGGGGCGGCTTCTTCAGCGTCGTATGTGCGACCGACGACCGCCCAGTGGCACCGTTGGCAACGTGACTTCACACAGAGCGAAATGACGCATTTCTTGCGTCGATTGCGCGCGGTGTCGTCCTCGTCGACGTCGTCGTTGGTGGGGAGTCACTGTTTGCGATTTGATGCACTGTCGTCGACGATGGGGGCGGATGGTCTGCACGTCACCTGCAGCGATGGCGACGCGGGCCTCGAGCAGGTCGAACAATGGACCACGTTCTTCCGCGTGTTTGACCATTTGACGGTGCATTTCGTGGCCATGGCGACGGACGAATCGCGTGGCAAATAGCGCCCCAAGCACAGGAGAGTGTGCTTCGTTTCTCCCTCGTCTTCTTCCGTTGTATATATACTCTGCATCTTACACGAGGGGTGAGCCGGGTGTACAAACTCCTCGTCCTCCTCTCGTCTTCCTCTTCCGCTGCCTTTCCTTTCTCTCTGTATCTATGATTCACCTCTTAGTCACTCCCTTTGGTCACCACATTTCGGCGATTGAACAAACGTATCCCTGCTCGGTTATGGGGATGTGAAGAGTCTTTCGGGCTCAGGGTCGATGTGGAGGGCTACGTTCTTCATTGGTGTTTGGTTGTTCGAATTACTGGTATTCTTTTGTGTCGGATACGGCGGTACTGCTCTCAGTGTCAAGTAGATGCGCCGATTAGTCGCGTTTGTCTGAACCAAAGAGCATCTCCCCAACAACTTTTAACTGCCAGCTTTCTCTTACTAAATTCCGCTCTCTTGCTTGTTTGTTTTTGTAGTTTGTGTTCACCTCTTACTTGTCGATCTCATTGTGGGTGCTTGCCGATGTCGGATATCTGTAAGAGTCTTAAAGCTCTCTTGACGATCAATCACCACCAAACGAAGAGAACAAAAGAAAAGGAATGAATGTTGACCATCAACAATACATATGGGATAGTTGAGAATACTTTCCGTTTCCGCAGAACACAACAAACGTCCAGATTTCCCAAGTCCCAACCGACAACCGAAAAAAAGAATTACGCAGGGGAGAGCCGGGAATCGAACCCGGGTCGCACGCACCCGAAGCGCGCATACTACCCCTATACTACTCTCCCGCGCTGGTGTTAGCCAGGAATTTGGAGCAGATAGAAAGACTTATAGTTGGGATCTTTGGTTTTGGATACTTCTGCGCTCGCTGCGCCTTGCTGTTTGAAGGTCATGTTTCCTTGTAGAACTAATCGGGGAATGAATCAGATTGTTGAATGAAGATGACTATTTCTTTGATCTTTGGCGAATGTTTGAGTTGAGCGATGGCTCTTGGCGAGATTATATTTGGTCAGTTCCGCGTCAGATATTTGGTGAACAGACATTCCTCACCGGTTCAATCTGACATTTGATGGACCTGAATTGGAAAAGAATGAAAGCAGAAATTCTACTGATGGAATCTCATTTGATCAACATTCCCAAAAGTTCAGTTTGAGCGATGCTCCGTATTCTCCGGACCACGAACTGGCTGGATTAACCCCCAGACTTCTCGGGAGTCGATAGCCAAAAATGTTTTCAATGTGTTATGGAGGCATCCACCATCCTTACAAGCTACGTCGGTTCTAACTAATCGTCACCGATCAATGCATCGAGTTCCTTGTCGTCGTCCCATTGCTCCAAATGGTTTTCAGCAGAAAGGGCCGCGGACATACGATTGGAGCTGGACGCTGCTGGTGACTTTGGTGTGGGTTTGGGGGCCGTCTTTGATGTCGCATTCGCCTTCTTATTCGAACTGACCGGCAGTGCTGTGGATAAGGAGGAGGAACCCGCGGAAGCGCCAAAGAGGGAATCGATGTCTGGAAGCCCAGGATCCTTCACCTTCGGTGCGGCTGCCATGCCAATCGACTGTAACAGATGAATAATGATTGAATGAGTACATAAGAACGAAGTGAACATGCGGTAGCAATGATGGGGGCAATCAAAACGTACCGCAAACAAGTCCACGTCATCAGTAGGGAGCTGATATTTGCTGGGCTTCTTCGCACTGGCAGTATTGAGAGTGGACGAGGACGACGAGGACATGCCAAGTCCGCCTAGTCCGCCACTTGTCATTGGAGAGCGACCCAATGTTCCGATCAAAGGTGGTGACGAGGATGACGCAGAGACGTCGTTCAGCAAGTCAGGCACCATCCCACTGTACAAGATGTCCATGTTGCTCTGATTGCTGGTGACCGCTGCACCAGGGCCATGCGAACTCCCTTGCCGACTGTTCGATGAACTGTTGTTTCCGCTACCGCTGCCACTACCGCTTCCATCGCCTGGCGATTTACTACGCTGGGTACCCAGCGACGTGGTCGACAACGACGTGGCTGATGACTTTCCCGAGAGACCCAGACTTCCCGTGATCTTTCCCGACGACATCCCGTGCGACGACGAATTGAGTCGGTTGTTGCTGGTAGAGTTGGTGATGGCGGCCGTCGCAGAGAGATTGCCGGAGGAGATAGGCTTGGTAGGGGGCTTCGACGAGGATAAACCCCCCTTCGAGAGCAATCCATCGTGTTCGTTCGCATCGTCATCCTCGTCGTCTTCCTGCGCCTCTTCATCTTCGTCTGCACTCCCCAGATCCAAATCATCGTCCCAATCGTCCATGTTCACCACAGGTTTCTTCTTCTTTTCCTTCTTCGGACGACGTCCATCTCGTCCCGACGACGGTCCGTTGGGGGCGGCCGAAGAGCCACCGAAGCCAAATAGACTCGCTGCGGTGGAGCCCACAGCAGAAACGACCTTCGATTGAGTTGGTTGTGCCGGTACGGGGCTTTTCTGTTGCTGTTCATCCCAATCATCCCATCCATCGTTGGTCGCCATTTCGACGTCGCCGTCTTTCTGCGACACCGGGCTGTACGCACCTTTGTTACTGCTGGCAGCAGTGCCCGCCGGACCCGACGACTTCTTCGCACCACCACCCATGATGAACTTGTAGAAGAAGAACAGCGCCACTATTCCTGCACAGAAAACACCGAACGTAAAGAGATAGGGCGTGCTCAACAAGCTGCCGTTCTCCTCACTGCCATCTCCATCAGGGCTTGTGTCTCCCGGGTTCTCACTTCCGTCCGTCGCTTGAGCCACGGCGGTTGGGGCAAAAGAAGCGAGAGCCATAGCCGTTGTGACTAGAACTGTGGGCATCGCTGTGTGGACGATGGGCTTCTCGGTGGCACGGTCGACACCTGCGTCGTTGGTGGGCTCCGCTTCATTTGAACCCTTCGTGGGCATACGAGTTCGACGAGGATGACGAGTCGGGCGCAAATCACCATCTAACTCGCTGGGTGTGCTTTGAGACGGTTCGGTTGCAGGCTCTGCCACAGGCTGTGCGGTTGGTTCTGAGACAGGAATTGCGACAGGAGTCTCAACAGGAACTGCGACAGGAGCCTCAACAGGGACGGTAACTGGGGCAGCGATAGGGGCAACAACAGGTGCAGCAACAGGAACTGCGACAGGAGTTTCAACGGGAGCAGCAACAGGTGCAGCAACAGGAGCAGCGACAGGTGCAGAGACAGGCTCCACATCGGGGACACTTACAGGAGTAGAAGCGCCCTCCGACGGTTTGGGTGGTGAAGGATCCACCACAATTGATGGTTTGCCTGTCAGAGTAATCATTGGTGCAGCGGACGGCACCGACGTAGGGAGCTTTCCGATCGACGGCCTGTTGGTGATGACGACGGGAGCTGCTGACGGTGTTGCCGATGGTAGTGACGACGGTGAAGATGTTGGATTTGCTGTCATCTTTTGGTTTGCCGCATCAGCAAGTGATGCGTTGGTCTGACTGCCAGGAGGCGATATAGGCAATGATGGTGGAAGCGTGGTCTCTTTAGGCGACCCAGATCCAGATTCGGTCGTCGTTTCAGTAGAAGCGACAGAGGGAGCAAAGCTTGGAAGATGATCGATAGGGGAAGAAGAATTTATCCTGCTGAGTGGAGCTTCGCTTTTCTCTCCGAGATCTACTGACGGAGCCGCAGAGGGCTTAGGAATGTCCACGATCGTGTTGGTAGAATTCATAGAGGTGTTATGAACAGATAATTGCGACGAAGCAGCCGATGGGGCGATCGTTGGCAAGATTGTTGGCAACACGGATGTCTTGTTTCCATTCAAAGAAATAGCTGTGTTGTTTGGGTGATCAAGGGAAGCGTTGACATTCCCGTGATAAGGCGCCGCAACTGGCAACAGCGATGGAAGGGATGAATGGCTGATTTGGTTTCCTTCAGCGGCAGGGTTCATCAAAAACCCGTCATCATTTTCTTGCAATGCCTCAGATCCAAGATGGGACTCTCCTAAACATGTTGAGCCATTTTAGAGGTTTTAGGAAATCGATTTAACAAAAACGTTACCGGCGGACACTGTGTCCAAGCGAGCTTGAGAATCAGTTTGATTGCAACTGACAATGCGCGATTTCATGGCAAGAAGAACAAGGACAACCACCAGCGAAGAAAACCTGAAGAACTTGCGAAAGCACCTCTGCATATCGCAGACCACGAAACTTCGACAATCGACGATATGTATCCGACAGCAATTACACAAGTGGTCGCTGTGAGATCAATGGGGGGCAGTAGAAGTGACGAGAATGAGGTGGTCTTTTCCAATCACTCCTGTGAAATTATCCTCTTGGTTGCCCAATAAAAAAGATAATCATCCATCAGACTTGCCTCTTCTCTTCTTTGACGTTCGTTGCTATCGCCGCGGCGCAAAATCCTTTTCGCCCTAAACAATTCCAAACCTAAACTCCTTCCTGGTTAGGCTTCTGGGTTAGAAAGAAAGGAGCGTGTCGCTGATGTGTCTCCACAGTTTGCTTTTCCCAGCAGCACTTGAAGCACACTTGACCGCTCAAGATCGTCCGGCCTCACCCACCCCAAAACTGAAAAAGGTGCCGGCCTGAGACCGCTCACAAGGTCAACTGCCACTCAGTTGAGTGAGATCCTCACTCAAACTGAGTGAAGCTTCACTCAATTACAGTGAAGCTCACTCAATTTGGCAGCGAACTCACTTCTCTCTGAGAAAGACTCCTGTCACTTCGATTTTTCAAAAACCGATAACTTTAAGAAAATGGCTCCTAAAGCTGCTAAGGCTACCAAGGCTACCAAGGCTAAGGCTGACAAGCCCAAGCGCGCCCCCTCTCCGTACATCAACTTCTGCACTGAGCAACGCCCGAAGTTGAAGGATGCCAACCCTGGCGCTACCTTCGGTGAGCTCGGCAAGATGCTTGGTGAGCAATGGAAGAAGCTCACTGATGCTGAGAAGGCTGTAAGTCACCACGATATCGCTACTCTTGCATGTTTCGAGCCCATTCGCTGACACCGTCTTTCTTTCTTTCGATTCGAAATTTGAATCTTGTTGAATCTTACAGAAATACAAGAGAGAGTAAACTCCCTGCTGCTGGCGTAGACTAAGCTTTGATGATCCAGTGTGAATAGTCCTTTGGGAACTTCAAGGCTCCTATCAAGCGCTCAAGATGGTCGGATTCGTAGACGCCTGATGTCTGAATGTGGCATTTCTTCTTGTTTTCTCTTCTGCACATGAACCCTTCCTTTTCAAAACATATAAAAATAGCGACAAGTTATATATTTGAACAAGTTCTGTTCACTTCCTAACACAAACGTAACAATTAATGTTAATTACATGTGTGTTTACATTGTTATTGAGTTGATGTCACCGATTCTTGATTGGAATGTTTTATTTGCAACATGCACACTTTTATTCCGGGTACAGCTACTTGAACAAGTCTCTTCTGCATCTGAGATTCTACTCAGAAAATCTGTTGAGTACTTTCCCATCTTACGGTATGCTCCGCATCGCTTCGTCGTTTTTTGCTCTCTCTCTCTAGTGCAACACACACTAAGAAAGCAATCTTCAAAGCAAACATATCTGGGGCGATAATCTTCCAGCATTATCTGAGCTGTCCTGAAAGCTAATCCGTCTATCTTTCGCAAACAAACAAACCGTCCAATCAAGAACTTGCAACATCACTTAATACATTACACATATAATTAACGTTAGCTCGTTGCGTTTGTGTTAGGAAGTGAACAGAACTTGTTCACATATATAACTTGTCGCTATTTTTATTTGTTTTGAAAAGGAAGGGTTCATGTGCAGAAGAGAAAACAAGAAGAAATGCCACATTCAGACATCAGGCGTCTACGAATCCGACCATCTTGAGCGCTTGATAGGAGCCTTGAAGTTCCCAAAGGACTATTCACACTGGATCATCAAAGCTTAGTCTACGCCAGCAGCAGGGAGTTTACTCTCTCTTGTATTTCTGTAAGATTCAACAAGATTCAAATTTCGAATCGAAAGAAAGAAAGACGGTGTCAGCGAATGGGCTCGAAACATGCAAGAGTAGCGATATCGTGGTGACTTACAGCCTTCTCAGCATCAGTGAGCTTCTTCCATTGCTCACCAAGCATCTTGCCGAGCTCACCGAAGGTAGCGCCAGGGTTGGCATCCTTCAACTTCGGGCGTTGCTCAGTGCAGAAGTTGATGTACGGAGAGGGGGCGCGCTTGGGCTTGTCAGCCTTAGCCTTGGTAGCCTTGGTAGCCTTAGCAGCTTTAGGAGCCATTTTCTTAAAGTTATCGGTTTTTGAAAAATCGAAGTGACAGGAGTCTTTCTCAGAGAGAAGTGAGTTCGCTGCCAAATTGAGTGAGCTTCACTGTAATTGAGTGAAGCTTCACTCAGTTTGAGTGAGGATCTCACTCAACTGAGTGGCAGTTGACCTTGTGAGCGGTCTCAGGCCGGCACCTTTTTCAGTTTTGGGGTGGGTGAGGCCGGACGATCTTGAGCGGTCAAGTGTGCTTCAAGTGCTGCTGGGAAAAGCAAACTGTGGAGACACATCAGCGACACGCTCCTTTCTTTCTAACCCAGAAGCCTAACCAGGAAGGAGTTTGGAGTTTGTAACAATATGTAGCGCAGGTCTGCTGGAGACGTGCACAAGGATCCATTTAAGTTTCGAAACAACCAACATGTCACAAGTTTACCAAAAGCGTGTTAGTAAGTTAAATGTCGTATGTACAAAGATGGGATGAGGAATGATGCGGTAGACTGAAGGAGAATGAAGGGTGACTTCAGAAGTTGATCTCAAGTGTAGAGAATTAATCGCCAGCTGATAAGCAGAGCTCGGTTCGCTTGACGGCGTACTGTGATATACAGTTGATCCATAGACGTTGCGGAGACCCAAAATTGGTCGAAGTACTCTGTTGAAGCTCTCCACCTCGTCAGGTGCATGATCCCACTCAGAAACAGTCCTGATTCTGTCATCTTCAAAAGTATCAATCGACAAGAGCGTGTTGGAAGGGGCGTGGAAGTTCTCAACTCTAACGATCTCCAATCGATCCCAGTCGAACTGCAGATTCCGCGAAGCTGAATCGTCTTCAATTGTACAATTAAAATTTGACAGCATCGCCTCAAACTCAGGAGACGCGTATCGAATGTGCCTGAATTTCCACCTTGACAGAGCTTTTTGTGTTAAGCTTTGTCCAGTGCAACACGAGAGGGCTCGCAAAAGATCGGATCCGTCCAAGGCAAATACGTAGAAGGCAGACGAAACATGGCCGGCAGTGACATTTTTGATGAGTATAGAATCGATTGATCGATACGAGATGGCACAACGATTCTGCTCATCAGGGAGCAATAGACCCAATGCGTCATGCAGAAGGCAGGAAGCAATGTCTCCAAACATCGCCACATCTTCCAAGCGGATTTCCTTTGAAACCGCTGAAGCAAGAATGGCAAATGTTGCATTCAAAACGAAGACGACGACGAGCTTGATAAGACGAGAAAACGATACCGATTCTTTAACCGTGATGTGTTCAACTAAAATCTCAGCGAAAGGGGAAACCCACTGAAGATTGAACCTTAGAGTGGTGATGCACTCTAGGAAGAGAATGGTCCTGATGTGCTCAACACAAAGTGAGACAAAGCTGCGGTGTGAACGATGCTTTGAGCTCGTATGATGGGATACTTTAGAAACGACAAGAATGTCTCCATTTGCATTGTTCATTTGGAATGATCCGAGGTGAAAACCATCAATAAAGGTGTTACATTGGATGGTCGGCAGTGGTGTAATATGGAGAAACGACAACATTCCAGTAACCATCAGGATCAACAAACAATACGAAAGGTACGTTAAAACGCGAATGATCCTTCCAATCGTGGTCATGATAAGTCTCACATCAACATCACTGAGGGCAATGTTCCATGCGTGTTGGTGACTTCGAGTAGATGTCGACCGAAAGTTCTCCATCACACGATTCACCTCCAAATCAAACGAGAACGGGTCCGTGAAAGTTGATTTTCCACCATATTTCAAACAATAGCGATATTCTCCGTGTCGATAACAAGCTAATCTCATGGCTGATTGCGCGTCAATGGTAGTTTTTTATCGTTTCAGATGGACTGCTCTCATAATGTCGTTCAAAATGAGTACCATTGAGATACGTTCCAGATTAATGAAACTATTGAATTAGAACTGATTACTAAGTGTTGAGAGGCTTCATTCCCTTCTTCAATCCGACGTTCTTTACTTACCTTTCGTTCGGGTTCATTCGTTCCTTCGTTCATTCATTTCGAGGCACATCGTCATCGTCATCTCGCCATCGTCATCGTCATCATCATCACATTGAAAGTGACTGTGACCGACGGAGATTGATTTATTGCTGGGCTCTCTCTCAGAAATGTTGCAGGGCGGGAGCGTTTCAAGCATCGTCGTTGCCGCAGGTCGAAGGTGTCGTGCAGTTGTTTTTCGAATTTCCTTCACAACGAGCAGCAGATCAAGCACGTTCTGCTGAAGGAAGCTCATTGGGAGGGTCATTGACCATCTCTACGAAACAAGAGATTGAGTAAAGTGACAGAAGTGGTGATTGCAATCATTAGACCACGTGGGTAGTCGTTTGAAGACAAGGATAATCGTGGTAGAGCTGTTGTCTGGTCCTATCGCTGACGATATCTGGCCTTGTGAGTGAATATTGGACGAGAAAATTTTCCCAGTGTATGGTATTCACCATTTTTCTCGAATAGGTGTCTAGTATATCAGTAATGTCAAAGAGTTCATCTTCCTCATCTGCGGAAGATATTTGGAGCAAGCTGCAGCGGCAGCAACAACAAACGGGGGGCAAAGATGGTTCGTCTGCTTCTGGCACCAGTGCTGCCACAGCAGCTGGAGGTGGAACAGATGATGAAAATCGTACCGTGAATACCCATGTGGTGTTTCTCGGAGATCATTCATGCGGAAAATCGTCGTTGGTTCAATCGTTTCTTAAGCCTTCCGCCGCAAAGGAAACCAAACCGACCATTGCCCTCGATTACAATTATGCTCGCAAAACCAGCAACAATACCAAGTATATTGCACACATGTGGGAACTTGGTGGCGACTTAATCGAGCCAAAGTTACTGGATATCCCCATCACAAAATCCTCACTGCCGACCGCTGCGGCGATTATCACTTGTGATGCGTCCAAACCTCACAACGTGGTTGTGTCGGTATTACGTGCTTTCTCTGCCTTGAAAGATGTCGTATCTCGACGTACGGCCGAAATCCAATCGACCAATGCACAGCTTCTCAACGATTACAGGGAACGTCTTCACGCCGTTTACAAGTCACACGCGGATGCCAATCGTGTTCGTCCTCTTGACATTTACACAGTCATTGTCCTCAACAAGGCCGATACGTTACGATCGTTGCCAGTCTCGGAACGTCGTTGCTTGTGGCAATTGCTGCGTTTTATCGCGCATTATTTCGGTGCGACGATTTTGACTATGTCGGCTCAGGATGGACAATTGCGGGAGACGTATCGTGCGTTGATCAATAGCTTGTGCTTTGCCGCTCCCATGAAGCCACTCAACGAGACGGCACCATCTGGGGAAGGTGCATTGGCAATTACGCGTGGAAGTGACAGCTTTGAAGCGATTCTTCAGCAGAATTTGGAGGCACAGCAACCGTCTCACCGTCTGGCGAATGGTGCGAGCGATGTTGACCTATACTTGACGCACAAGGGTGTGTCACGAGACTGTTGGAATCGTTTAACACAAAAGGCCGCCGAAGTGTTTGGTGAAGCAGAACCGTTGCCATCGTACGCACTTGGGGATGGTCATGGGGGCGAGGACTTCGAAACGGGCAACGATGGCGCTGGTAGCCACGGCCCCGGCGACAATCCTTTCCCAGAAACTGACGTCGATGATATGCGCTCTGCACGTGATGCGCAATTGCAGCGTTTCGTACAAGAACAAGAACGCCGACAAGAGATGATCGCCAAGATGCGATGAATCGTTATGGTACGTTCGTTTCGTCTCCACACCGGGGATGCGCGTGCCCGGTGGCTTTCGTGAGCCACTCCAGTGTGCCATACGTCGTTTGTAACAGTGTGTGTGACTTACTTTTCTTCTATACAAACTCGGTTTCAACTAGCTACAGCGAATTGGTTTCTTTTTCTCTACCCCTTTCTCATCACAGGCTGCGCTACAAAACGAAACCACTTACTCCCTCTCACTCTCCCGCCCCCACCCCAACCATCTCCTCCACCTCTCACAAAGCACTGCCGCGTTATTTTACGGACGTGTACCACCATTGAAATAAACAAAAGAAAAACAAACAACGATATAGAAAACAACAACAGAAAAACAAAAACAGACAGCAGGTACCTTAGAAACCGATCAACGAGCGCCAGAAATTGGTTGCTGGCACATCATTGGCATCAGCATCCAGGGTAGTACCCGTGTTGGATTGTGGAGGTGAGAATCCGGGCGATGCCGTGTAGTAGCTAGCTCGTGTGCTCTCATAGGATCCGATGCCATCGCTACCCGCTGTCGCGGGAGGGACTGTGTTCGTGGCGGTATTGGAGACAGACGGTGGGATGGGAATCGGAGTAGACGATGGGGTATTGATCAATGGAATCGTTTGTTCCTGTTGATACGACACGACCTGATTGTCGTTCGCGGCAGAGGTCAATGTCTGCACGTTGTAGGGCTGATGGGCGGGGGTTGTCGCAGAAAACGACGTGCGGAAGTGATCCCATGTTGGAGATGTGGGGTCCGTCTGGTTGTTTCCTGTTCGGCCTTGCCGCTGGATGGTGGGAGGAGCACTTCGTGTTTCCCCGCCGAAGAGCCAACTTGCCGCCCCCGAGGCGAAACCGCTGTTATTTGCGACACGAGAGTTGGCAGTACTTGGTGTGCTGGTTGTGGCACGATAACCATTGGCAGCGGTTATAACAGGGGTACCGGGCGCCGTCGGATAATGCTGCTGTTGATGGAGATACGACGTCGAACGAGGCGTCGAAGTGGCAGACGGAGCCATCGAGGCCGTCGAAGAAGTGGCCAGCAACCGATCCTGCAGCAACGACGTGTCTTCGTCATCTTGATACACTTCTGTATCGAGGATATACCCTGATGGAGAGATTTTGTGGATCGTTTGTCCACTGTGGTCACTCAATCGTTGGAAATCGGCTTCCAATCGACTGGCCACCACCAATTGTCCATTCGACTCAGCCGCTTGTGCTCCTGATCCATTGATCAAGAAACTCAGGTCTCTTTCCGATAGTGACTGTAAGACTTTCTCCTGCAAACTGAACAGGATAGGTACGGCTTCGACCAGAATAAAGATCACCACCTGCGAAACCACAACGAAGGAGGCTTTGTCAGACACACGGTTTGCTGTGACCGATGAAAGCAGTCGCTTACCAGTACAACTGAATAAAACAGGCGAGATCGACTGGCTTCGACCAGCCATCCACGTAGTACCGTCGTGAGAGCAATCAACCCCCATCCAAGTCGAGCAAAGGTCCAGACCAGACCCAGCTGTGACAATATCCGCAGACGGAACTTGTCCATCGCCGTGGAAAAAGGGAACCCAGAGAACTAATGAACAACAAAGGGATAACTCAATGAAATAACGCCCAATGTAATGCAAGGGCAAACACAGACGACTTACCACGATGGCCAAGTAGAGGTAAAGGGCGATCCACAGAACGGGCAACACCAAATTGAACGCCGACAGAGTCAAGTACATCAACGTTGTTTCGTAGTATTTATCCACTGATGGCAACAGAAGGAGGGAGTAGATTGTCAGCTGCGAGGCATAGAGGATGATGTTGAAAATAAAATATCCCAGCATCCATGCTTTCCGGAAACGCATGGTCGAGTACCAATGTCGCCGCGATTTGAGATACGATTCCGCCCAAATGACCAGCAGTAGAACATAGGCTGATATACAGCAAAAGTCTGGAAAATTAAATAAGACCAGTGACGACTTCTCAAAGAAATCACCCGTTCCACTAGCATCATCACTTTCGACTTCGAAATCAACTCGTCCCAGGTCCAGCATGGCCATTGAACCGAACGACATCACTCGTAGTGCCGATGTCAACATACATGTCATAACAAAAAGTTTCCGCGTGTTCAAGCCACTGGAAGAATTCGATTGAAGCCAGATCAATCGTTTTCCCGTGTAGATAAAGAGTAGGAAATAGAGAATAGTCAGTGTCAGGGTGGCACCCACAAGTCCTTCAAAGACAAACGCCATTTTTCGATGGATATTGCTGACTATTCAACTACCAACATGCTCTGACGGGGATATTCGAAAGTGTTTTAAAATCTGCTGCATCGATCGATGGAGCATTTTTCACGTCCTTCGCATCTTCCGTGGTCCATGGTCATCATGAATCATGGTCTGCGGAACGTACAATAGTTCTTCGTAAAAGCTCTGATTAGTGGTAAGCTTCTTCAGAATAATGTTCAACCCAAATCAACTCACAAAGTTAACAGTTCATTTGATGTACACCATACCCAACATAAGTTCTACATGTTTTGATGTACTGCATTACTTATTATCGTATTCAATAACGTATTTCGCTATGAAGGAGAAGAACTTTATCTCCGCGCCTTCTTGTTTTGGTGACCACCCTTGGGAAGTTCGCGAAGACGGTTATCCAGAGTGTCGCGCATAAGATCTAAAAACAATCAATATCGGGTTAGAAGTGAAATGATTCGTAAATATGACACTTCCAACTTACTTTTGTCATCCTCAAAGCCAAGAGACTTGAACAGATTGGCCGCACTGAACGAGTCACCCAGTTGTGATTGCAAAGCAATTGTAACGGCTTCCGAGAACACATTTTCCGTGACATCCCGAGGTTCTCCAGCGACATCGAATACACGGATATAGTAGGGATGAGGAAGCGATACTGCCACCTCAGTTTCGGAGATAAAAACTGCATCGACGGGTTGAACATCTGTCGTAAAGGATCCAGCGAACTCCAAGCTGCTGTTGTCGTCAGATGTGGTGGCCTTCAAAATGGTAACTTTCTTTTCGTTTTTAGAGAGAACAACGACAGTGCCATTCGCAGACACTGTGATTTTGAATGGATAATTTCCAGCGCTGGCTTCGTTGTAGTCACGCTCCTTTTCGCCATCTTCAGCATCGTCGACAGGCGCTGCAGGTTCGGATGACGCGGCTTCTTGAGCATTCGTCGATTCAGACGATTCCGTCCCCTTAAAGGAATACTCATCCAACACAGCAAAGGTATTTGTATTCCAAAGAATAACCTTGTGGTCCCAACCAGCAGATACTAAATATTTGCCAGCAGGGTCGATGAAGCCAATCGATGTGACAACGCTCTTGTGATTCAACAAATAGCCTTGTACTTCCTCCATGATGGGAAATGAAGACAGTTTAACCTTCTCATCGCGGTCACAACTGGCGAACAAGGTGTTCTCTTCGTTCACTAAAACATCCGTGACAATGGTGACAGGGTGTCCACCAAGGTACCCCAACGATTGCATTTGTGTGCTTTGAAATCCCCATAAATCACCAGCCTTGTCCCCAACAATGATAATATCTTGACCTTGAACAGTTCCGCGTGCAAGCGCGTTGGCCTTCTTCTTCAAATTGGCTTTGCCAACGAATTGCTTGGTGGTCAAGTCCCACTTCGCAACGGACTTATCGTCAAACGTGGCGAAAACTGCATTATTTCCTTCCGCAACACAAACATTTGTCACAAAGGCAACTGATGAGTCGCCTTCGGGGCTCTCAGGCAGAGCAAGTCTCGAGACTTCATTGTTGGCGATGACCAAGACTGCACGGTTGCCACCGAGCAGAAAAACTCGGGTGCCATCCTCTTTCCTGAATGACTGAAGGATCTTCATTCCAAAAGTTCTCACGAAGAAATATCAACTTCTTGTTTG